>CM024723.1:6252024-6510516 GCA_014182545.1 Eucalyptus globulus | reverse complement strand
TTCAAGGTTATATACAGATACTTCAAATATCTCAATGCACAATCAATCAAATCACATATCGAAGTATCGATCAAATCGACCTAGTTGATTACATGCCAACATGACCACTCACGGTCATTTCCAATCAGTCAATCAATTCACGACATCAAATCAAAGCAATGATCAATCGACCTGGTCGATTACATGTCATCACGACCCATGCTCGGTCAGCATATTCAATACTATCTATAAAGTCCTATCAAATCAGGACTGCTCACCCAAAGCTGATAAATAGATAGCATAGCTCCCCCATGGGATAGCTAGTATAAACACCTAGAGGGGGTGAATAGGTGCACAAACAATTTCTCGAGATACGGAAGCGATTCTAGGCAAACGATAGAAAGGAAAATACGATCAAAGCGAAGTAAAGGTTAGGGAAGAGAGAAATGAACACGAGATTTATAGTGGTTTGGCTTATTCCAAGCCTGCGTCCCTCTTCGCGAATAACAGCCCCATTGGCTGGATTTCACTATGAACAAAGAAGTTACAGCACAGCTTTTCCTTGATTCCATAGTGTAGATGTTCTACCACACTTCCTCAAGGTTTCTCACGAATATGGACTCTCTTTTGTTTACACGATTTTGCTCAACAAATGAATTGACTAAGAACAAGGAGCTTCAGACTTTGGAATTCTTCTATCGTGCACTCTCTCTCGAACAACTGGAACGACTTCCTTATATACTCCTTCATGCCATCATACCCGTTGGCACTTACCAAAGGAATTCCTCAAATCTACCCGTTGGACGGAATCAATTAGGAAGATCATTCGAGCTATTAAAGGAACATGTCGATAGCCCATCAATCATGTTCGCCCATACAATCAAGATCTCGATTTCCATAAGTAGAACCTTCCAAGTATACTTTGCCAATCATCGGATCCTTAATCTTCAAATCAATTATGATCAAACAAAGGATTCGTTTATGTCATATCCAGCCAAGAGATCTTCTCCGTCGATAAAAGGCCACATCCTTAATGAAACAACCAAGTTCTTGGATAGCCTTTCTTCAACTGGTTAAAGCATCAATGAGGATGACTTTAAGTCTTGAGTCCGGCTGTCCGGAGGTCTTGGACTTTAAATAGCAGTCTGCAAGCCTTCATACTAGGCTCGCTGGAAACGTTTTGTCAACTTCAAAACATTTCAAGAGGATTTCTCCAACAATCTCCTCCTTTTTTATGGTGACAAAACTTTCTCTGCAATTTGGAAAACTTTGACCGCAAAACATTTCTCAAACACATATGCATATCTTATAGATAAATGGCTAAATGAATAACACTAGAGTCTGCAGCCACCGAAGATAGGTTAGTCCAGTATGCAGTAAAGCCATCCATAAGATATCAATAGTAGTTAATAATAACAAGCAGTCAAATCCAAATCCCAAATTTAGTCCACATCCAGACACACAAGTCAAGTTAAAACAAACCACAAAACAAACCAAAAGTTCGACAAATATAAGTTCAAAGTTTTTCAAGTCTCGCAACTCTCCTCCTTTTTGTTAGCATAAAAAAGATTGAGATGAAAATGAAGTCAAGGATTCTTGTGAACACGAACAAGCTGGAAATCTCCCATCGGCGAACGATGCCTTCCGCCTTTTAAAGTCTTCCTTCATTTGAGCAACATCCTCACCCTTAGCATTAGCTTTGAATCTACGAAGAGAAAGGGCTTGGATTTGATCATTTAATGAACCCGAAGAGACTTGTCCTGCATTCTGCAAGTTCTGAACTTCACATCCCAATGCATATATCGACCTTGCATCTCCAGAGAATATCCATCACTCTGCGAAAAAGTCGCTGAATTGTCGGTGCAACGTGCGCATTAGCACGATCGATGGAGTAAATGCGGATGATGGTAGATCAGTATAATCACGCAGATTTGGCGAAGAAACCTCATGACCTTCCTTAGGAAACTAAGAGGCAAACCTCCCTGGATCTGCTGGGGATCGGCGGCTCCCTCACTCAGTTGCAAGATTTGAGGACATTCCTCTTTTCTCTTGGTTCCCCCCCTGTGTTCATGCCTTGGGTGGAGAGTGCTCCTCATGTTCTCCTTCTTCTTGATCTCTTTTCTCTTCTTCTTCTTTTCAACTCTCTCTTGCTCAGCATCTCTTTCTTCTTCTTCTTCTCTTTCCTCTTTTTCTTTTTCCTCTGCTTCTTCTCTGCTCTTTCTTACATGCATTTGTTCGACTTTTTCTACGGGCAGATCAGCGAGATTCTTCAAAGCCATTGCGAGAGATGGTGATGTTATCCTCATCATCTTCATCCTCAACGAGGAGAGCTCTTCTTCTCTTAGATGGAGCATCCATGGGCTCCTTCCCTTTCATTTTCCTGCGAAGAGAATTGATGAGATTTGGTTTGGAGTCTTCTCCTTAAATTTCTCTAATGCCTTGCTTAGTTCCTTCAGACGCATCTTGGTCACCAGTTTCAGTCCTACCACCATATGATTGCACGATCGAGCACAAAGAATTTGCGGAGGCTGAATGTTCAGATGTTTGAATAACTTCGTCACAAGACCTGGATAAGGAAGTTGTCCTCTGTCATTCATCACAGCTCTATACATGTGGAACATAACAGTGTGAGGAAGAGAAAACCTTTTCCTAGTGATGATGGCATACATTAGCTTTGCCTCTGAACTTGAGACATCAGTCTTGGAAGTTAATTTCGGTCTGAGGCAATTGATTACAATTTTGTGTAGCAAGATGTTAACTCATCCTTGAATAGGAAATCTTTCCCTCTGTTCTCCTGTCCTTAACAAGTTCCAGAGTAGTACGAGCAATAGAAACTTTGATCCGTTGATATCTTCCTCTCTCAACTCCTAACACATCTGCCAGCATCTACAACAAAGTCTTGATCTTTGACACTGAAAGAGAATCTATTCTCATCCAAGAAACTAAGATTTGAATAGAAATATGCAGTTAGTTGAGGATAGGCCTCTGTGGTGTCAGAGCAGAATTTCTCAAGTTGAAGATGACCGAACTTTTCCCTTAAGTTCACATTTACAGCATCCAGAAAGTCAAAATCCACACTCCTAGGGTTTATCACCCCACGCTTCAGAAATTTTGAGTATAGATCCTTATGTTCCTTCGATCTAAACAACTCTCCCATTTTTCCTCGATTTTCCACCGCAATTCCCATTATTGGCTGAAATTCGCTGTATAATTTGTCATCATCATTTCCAGCCACCGGATTAAATCCCCAATCACGAGGGTCACTTGGGATATTCGCAAGGGTTTCTTCTGCCACCCCCTTACGAGCAATTCCCAAACTTTCCATTTTTCGCAAAAAGATATATTCATTTCCATATCCTTTGTCCTTAAGAAAATCATCCACATAGTTCAATGGAGTACCAGTCCCTTTTAAAAAGCACGATACGGCTTATAAATAAAGAGGGCCTTTGAACTCTTACGAGTCTGCATCTTCAATGATTTCTTCATTTTGATGATGATAAACATCTTGAGGACTAGATGGAGGAGAATGACGCTGTTGAGAATGTTGTGGGCTCGCTGCTGATTTGGAGACACTTCTTCTTCGGTGAGATCGAAGTGCGTAGGCCCCTCACTCATTCGCCGTGGTCCCCGCTTGCGATCCTCGAAGACTTTCTTGAAGACGACATCTTTCTTAGTCTTTGAAAGATTCCTTGCTTGACTTTCCCAAGAAAGATGACAACTTTTTCGAAGATTAAACAAGACAAGAAAACGGGAATGGAAGATTGGTGCTTTTTAGGGTTTTGGAGTTAAGCGAGAAAGCGATTGTATATAAGACAGTCGAAATGAGAGGATACCAAACGTCATAATGGAAAGTGAAAAGATGCCTTTTTAAAAAAATAACTGCCGTTTTCGAAAAATGGTCACATCAAAATAACTTCTTTTTCTAAAGGAAACGATGCAATAATTTCGTCAATTAAAGATAGCGGTTGAGATAACAATAATCAACACGATTAATGAACGTACCTTTACAAGATGAGATTAGAGAGAGAGAATAACTTACAGTCAAAGTCTTATTTGTCTGAGTCTGAGAGTCTCTAGACTTTAACTTCTTCAAACCTCAAAATGTTGAGTCTGGAACGGATAATTTCAAATTGATTTTTCTCCAAATGCTTTGTAAATATATCCGCCAGTTGGTTCTTTGAGTCAACAAACTGAATTGTAATTTCTCCATTTTGAACATGATCTCTAATGAAGTGATGTCGAATCTCTATATGCTTTGCTCTTGAGTGAATAATTGGATTTTTGGTGAGATTGATTGCGCTGGTGTTGTCACATTTAATCTCCGTGCATGAATCTTCAATTCAAAGTCTCTTAGCTATTGTTTTATCCACGAATTTGTGAACAGCAACTTCCAAGAGCTACATATTCTGCTTCGCTGTAGAGAGCTTGTACTTTGCTTTCTTGAAAACCAAGACATTGTCACGCCTCCAAGTAGTTGGCAGTGCACGAGGTGCTCTTTCTATCAACTTTGCATCCGGCTAAGTCGCGTCGAGTACCCAAGAAGAGTAAAGTCTCCCCTTTTAGGATACCAGAGACCGAAGCTTGAAGTTGAAGCAATATATTTGATAATACGCTTTGCAACGTTTAAATGTGATTCTTTAAGTGCGTTTTGAAATCTAGCACAAATGCAAACACTAAACAAAATGTCGGGTCTAGAAACGTAAGATAAAGAAGTGAACCGATGATACTCTGTATAACTTTTGGTCGACTTTCTTTCCTCCTTCATCTTTATCTATCTTCACGGAGTTTGACATTGGTATATCGGCCTTTTTGCAATTGTCCAGTCCAAACTTCTTCACAATATCATTAGCATATTTTTCTTGATGAATAAAAGTTCATTCCTTCAGTTGTTTCGCTTGAAGTCCAAGGAAGAAGGTTAACTCACCCATCATGCTCATTTCAAATTCATCCTGCATGGTCTTAGAGAATTTCTTGCACGAGACTTTCATTAGAGGATCCAAAAATAATATCATCGACATATATTTGAACAAGTAGAAAACTCTTGCTTTCTCTTTTAATGAAAAGAGTAGTGTCTACTTTACCTTTAACAAATCCATTTTCAATTAAAAACTTACTCAGTCTGTCGTACCAAGCTTGAGGAGCTTGTTTCAAGCCGTATAAAGCCTTTTTGAGTCGAATGCGAGTCTGGTTTCCTTGGGTATTCAAACCCGGTGGTTGTTCCACATAGACTTCCTCTTGGATGAATCCATTTAGGAATGCACTTTTGACATCCATTTGGAATAACCTGAAATTCTTATAACAAGCAAAAGCAAGTAATAATTGAATTGCTTCTAACCTTGCTCTTGGTGCGTAAGTCTCGTCATAGTCTATCCCTTCTTCTTTGTGTGTATCCCTTGGCCACGAGTCTTGCCTTGTTTCTTATGACTTTTCCTTTCTCGTTCATCTTGTTCTGAAAACCCATTTAGCTCTAATAACAGACTTATCTTTTGGTTTAGGAGTCAATTCCCATACATCATTAATACTGAATTGCCTGAGCTCTTCTTGCATAGCTTCAATCCAGCTTTCATCAGATAAAGCTTCTTCTATGCTTTTGGGTTCTATTTCATAAACAAGAGCCACAACATTAGACTCTTCGCGCCTTTTGGATCTTGTGCGAATTCCTTCATTGATGTCGCCAATAATAAGATCTTTGGGATATTTGGACTTATGTTTCCGGTTGCTGGTTAATTTGTCAGATTGATGGTCACTTCCTTCACTTGAATCTTCAACAAGTCACTTGTTCTTTGGTCCTTCAAAGTCTGAGCTATTTTAGACTTTGTAGAGTGGAGCGGAGGTTCAGATTCTTCAAGATGAGTCGAATGGATTCATTTTGCATAGAGTCTTGAAATTTAACATTCATTGATTCTTCTACTGTTTGAGTCTTCTTGTTGTAGACTCGTACGCTTTGCTTGTGGTTGAATATCCAAGGAAGATGCCTTCATCGACTTTTCTTCAAACTTACCAACTTGATCATTTGCATTTTCAGTATAAAACATTTGCATCCGAATACATGAAAATATGAAACAATAGGCTTCTTTTCTTTGAATAGTTCATAGGGGGTTTTTTCCAGAATAGGCCTTAGAAAAACTCTATTTATAATGTAACATGCTGTAGAAACTACTTCAGCCCAAAAACGTGAAGAGATGTTACTTTCAATTAAAAGAGTTCTAGCCATTACTTGAAGTGATCTATTCTTTCTTTCTACAACTCCATTTTGCTCTGGAGTATATGGAGAGGAGAATACATGCTGAAAACCATATTCATCACAGAATTTTGTAAAATCATGATTTTCAAATTCACCTCCATGATCTGTTCTTATACTTGAGATAACATACCCATTTTCATTTTGAACCTTTTTAGCAAACTTTTCAAAGTAAGAGAAAGTTTCAGACTTACTTGCCAAGAAATACACCCAAGTAAATCGTGAGTAATCATCCATTATTACTAGGCAATATTTCTTACCTCCAATGCTTTGTGTTCTGGTTGGTCCAAATAGATCCATATGCAGAAGCTGCAGTACACGGTTAGTGAAAACTTGATTTATTGGTTTAAAGGAATTTCTTACCTGTTTTCCCAGTATACATGGTGTACATAGATTAGACTTTTGGTATAATAATTTGGGTAGACCACGAACAAGCTTTCTGTGCCATAAATTTGCTTCGTCTTGAATTGAGATTAGACATTGTGATTCATCTGGTTTCACATCCAAGAGGTAGATATTTCCATGTCTTCGACCCATGAATGACTGAGTAGAATCTTTACTAATTCCTTAACATATTCCCTCTTGAAAGTTGATTTTGAAACCAGTATCACATAGCTGACTAATGCTGAGCAAATTGTAATTAAGCCCTTTCACTAAGGAAACATTGCTGATTGAGAGATTTCCAATCTTTACGGTTCCAAATCCCACAATTTTTCCTTTGCTGTTTCCTCAAAAGAAACTTTTCCACCATTTACTCGAACAAGCTTTATGAAGTAATTTGAGTCTCTGTCATGTGTCTTGAGCATCCACTATCCAGATACCATTTTACATTTTTCTTGATAGTGACCTGCATTTAAAAACGAAACTCAAACCTTCTTTGGTACCCATATTTTCTTGGGTCCATTGGTGTTAGTATGATATGCGGTTTTTGCCCATACCTTTTAACAGGTTTCCAAATCATAGGACATTCTTTTTCAAAATGATCTGCCTTTGTTGCACTTTGAGCATCTGAAAGCATTGCGACCTTTGGTTTTTACAAAGATTCTTTTAAAATGATTTTTGTAAGCATCTCTTGTGGGTCTTTGTTTGATTCTTTCCTTCACCTTAGGAAAATCAATTAAATGAATGGTTTCAGCAGTCATTCCCAAACCAGATTTATTAAAATAAGGTCTTTGAACAGAGAGAATATTTTCCAGTTTCTCAGATCCTATAGAAAATCTTTTGAAAATATTTGAGATATCTCTTTTCAAGAATGCATTTTCTTTTAAAAAATTATCTTCACTTTCTTTAAGAGAAGAAACATTCTTGTCTAAACTTTTCACTTTTTCTTTCAAAATATTTTCCTGTTGTTTTAGAGCAGAATTTTCTTTCTTGAGTTCGGAAATTCTTTTAAGAGAAGTCTTAAGACTAAAACACAATTCATCAATATACTTTGAAACCTTAATAGGGATTTTGAAGTTACTTACCTTAAATTCTCTTTCTGAGTCTGAATCTGTCTCGGAATTTGAATCTGAATCCGATTGTGCCATCAGACATATATTGGCATAATCATCATCACTTTCTTCACACTCTATATCACTCCAGGTTTCAGCTTTAAGAGCTTTTCGGTACTTTTCAGTTTTTCCTTTCTTCTTTCTCAGAAGAGGACAGTTGGGTCTGATGTGTCCCTTTTTCTTACATTCAAAGTAGACTACATCCTTGTTTGATTCATTATCCTCAACAGACTTAGTCTGTTGCTTTTGAAAAAATTGTTTCTTTGGATTGAATCTTCTTCATTTTCTGTTCAGCTTTCTGAATCTTCTTATCATGAGTGCAAGTTCCTCATCATCCATATCATCTTCAGAATCTGTAATATCAGAATCATCATTAGATTTTAACGCAATGGATTTCTTACCTTTAGGGTCTTCGTCTTCATTGATTCGTTCCACTTCATAAGACTAAAAAGTCCCAACCAACTCATCAACGAGATAGTGGCATGATTCTTTGGGTCTCTCGATTGAGGTTTTATGTGATTCCAATCCTTGGAGAGTCCACGGTAGCTTGTTTACTTTCATGAGATCATAAATTGGTTGACCTTGGTTATCAAGACCATTCACGATTTCTGTAAAGCGACTGAACATATCCATTATAGATTCTCCTGGTTTCATTTTGAAGGCTTCATATTGACCGAGGAGAATGTTGATTCTAGTCTCTTTCACTCGATCGGTTCCTTCATAGGTAATATGTAATCTATCCCGAGACTTCTTTAGCTGTAACACAAGAAGATATTCTGTTATATTCAGTAGGGGATAAAGCACAATATAAAGAATAAATTGATTTTGCATCAAGAGCTTGTCTCTTGATTTTCTCTTCCTGAGTCATTTCGCTATACTCAACAACATCTTTTCATCTTTCGGCAGATGCAGCTTTAGGAATGATTCCTTTTTCTACAACGTCCCATTCCAGAGGATCCTTTGATCTTAGGAATGCTTTCATCTTGTTTTTCCATATGTTGTAATCATTTCCATCAAAGTAAGGTGGTCTAGTATTGCTTTGCCCTTCTACCAGTCCTGGAGCCAACATACTAGCCATGGATCTTTAACTCTGAAGTAAAACACTTCAACAAAAGTGAGTACACTCGCTCTGATACCAATTGAGATAGCGAGTATAAGCAAATAGAGGGGGGTGAATAGGTGCACAAACAATTTCTCGAGATACGGAAGCGATTCTAGGCAAACGATAGAAAGGAAAATACTATCAAAGCGAAGTAAAGGTTAGGGAAGAGAGAAATGAACACAAGATTTATAATGGTTCGGCTTATTCCAAGCATATGTCCACTCTTCTGCACTGACAGCCCACCGACTGGATTTCACTATGAACAAAAGAGAAGTTACAGCACAGCTTTTCCTTGATTCCACAGTGTAGATGTTCTACCACACTTCCTCAAGGTTTCTCACGAATATGGACTCTCTTTTGTTTACACGATTTTGCTCAACAAATGAATTGACTAAGAACAAGCAGCTTCAAACTTTGGAATTTTTCTATCATGCACTCTCTCTCGAACAACTGGAACGACTTCCTTATATACTCCTTCATGCCATCATACCCGTTGGCACTTACCAAAGGAATTCCTCCAATCTACCCATTGGACGGAATCAATTAGGAAGATCATTCGAGCTATTAAAGGAACATGTCGATAGCCCATCAATCATGTTCGCCCATACAATCAGGATCTCGGTTTCCATAAGTAGAACCTTCCAAGTATACTTTGCCAATCATCGGATCCTTAATCTTCAAATCAATTATGATCAAACAAAGGATTCCGTTATGTCATATCCAGCCAAGAGATCTTCTCCAGTCGATAAGGCCACATCCTTAATGAAACAACCAGTTCTGGATAGCCTTTCTTCAACGGATTAGAAACTGTCAATGAGGATTGACTTTAAGTCTTGAGTCTGGCTGTCCGGAGGTCTTCAGACTTTAAATAGCAGAGTCTGCAAGCCTTCAAACTACACTGATGGAAACGTTTTGTCAACTACAAAACACTTCAAGAGGATTTCTCTAACAGCCCAAAGCTGATAATAAGGTATACTGCTCACCCAAAGCTGGCATATCGCCCGAAGGCCGATATAGTATACCGGTATACTGCTCACCCAAAGCTGACATATCGCCTGAAGGCCGATATAGTATACCATATGCTCACCCAAAGCTGATAATATATTGTTCGCCCAAAGCTAATAATAAGGTATACTGCTTACCCAAAGCTGACATATCGCCCGAAGGCCGATATAGTATACCATATGCTCACCCAAAGCTGATAATGTATTGTTATTCAGTCCTAACTGATAAAACCAATCACCGAGCCACATGCATTCTCCAAGGCGACATACTTCGTCACTGAGCCATGTGCATTCTCCGAGGTGACATATCTAATCATCAAGCCCCGTGCATTCTCCAAGGCGACGTACTAATCATCGAGCCACGTGCATTCTCCAAAGCGATATACCAAATCACCGAGCCACGTGCATTCTCTGAGATGATGTACTATTCACCGAGCCACGTGCCTTTCATGATAATTCATCCCATTTCTAAAGTAATTATCCACAACCTTAATTTGTATTCAATTTACCCAAATAATCAATTTAGGAACATATCCTAAATATCCACAATTAAATCAATTTGGCACAATTCAAAGCTCAAATAAATAAATGGACTGTGCCACGACAATCAGCATGAGATTTCGGTCGTCAGCCATCTCAATCTTAATTTCTGAAAATTAATTAATTAATTAATTAATTAATTTCGAAAATTAATTATTAAATATTAAAAATTCCGTTTAGCTCAAAATAAGGCCCAATTAAATAAACGGACTGTACCACGATCATCAGCATAAATTTACAGTCACGGGCCATCCCAATTGAATTTTCGGAAAATAAATAAATAATTAATTAATTTCGAAAATTAAATAATTAATATTAAAATTTCAATTTAGCTCAAAATAAATCCCGATTAAATAAACGGACTTCACCACAGTCATCAGCATAATATTCCGGTCCCTGGCCATCCCAATTGAATTTTCGGAAAATAAATAAATAATTAATTTAATTCCGAAAAATAATATTTAAATGCCAAAAATCCCACTTAGGCCCGAATCGCCAAATTGAAGCCTGATTAGGGGTCAGAAAATTCCTGAGATGCTTCCAATAATTAGTAGACCACGTCTACTTGCTAATTGCGCAATCAATTTATCTAAATCGCATCACAATTGACTAATAATTGCTAATTTATTCTAATCTAACAACCTAAACATAGTTAATTAAAACTAAACCAACCTTAAGCATAATTAGCCAACTAATCCAGGATTAGTGAGATTACTCACTGGAATTGCGCGCAAAAACGTATCAATCCGACGGGGACGACACGAGGAACGATTCTTCCCAAAGCACGGCTCGGTCGGGGCCTAGAAATAGCCCAAAGGCGGGCCCGAACCAGCTGAAAACCCATTTCGTGGGTTGCCGTTCAAGGCTTGCCGGAGCTAATCCGGCGGCTAGGGCGGCGAGGGGGACGCCAAGGAGGTCCGACAGGGCTGGGCGGTGGCCGGAGCTAGCCGGACGGGGGTTGAACGGCGGCTGGGTAGCACGGCTGGGAGAACGCCAGGGCGCGAGAGGCGACTGCTGGCGAAGCTCGCGGCGAGCAGCGGACGCACAGCGCGAGCGCGGGTGGTGCGCCGGCGGGACGGCGGCGAGCGGCGAGCTGTAGCTTCTGCTCGAGCTTCTGTTTCTGGTTCGCTTGTTCGGATGCACGGGGAGGAAGAAGAAGAAAAAGAAAGAGAGAGAGAGAGAGGGAGAGAAGGGATAAGGGTTGACTAGTCAAATAATAATAAATAAATAAAAAAGAGGAAGACAGCAAGCATTCGGTCGGGGGGCTGCGCACGAGGGGGAGGGGAGGAGAGAGAAGAGAGAGAAAAGAGAGGAAATAAGAGAGAGGGAGAGAGAGAAAAAGAAATAAGACAATAGCCTAATTCCTTCTTTTTTTTCTTTTCTCTTTCCCTTTCTATTTCCTTTCGGGCTTCAATTTTTCTTCCGATAATTTCTTTCTTGAAATTTCGGACTCGTCAATAAATTGATGAACGATGAGACAATATCCTAAAAAAAAGAATTATGACGCGCTTAAAATTCGATTCCCGAAATCGAGTTCAATTTCGTGGTTAAAAATCGATCAGACGTGATTTTAGCCCAATCCAACTAATTAGGTAGCTTTTAGGGATTTTACTGCAGATACATCCCTTAACGGCTTCACCCAATAGGTTAGTTAACTCGTGAGTGATCAGCTCAGAGAAAAAGGACCATAGGCACGTCGACGAAATGCCCATTTCACTTTATCGAAACGGGGTCGAATTTCAGGATGTCACATTTTCGGTACCTCGAAATACCCATTATTGCCACCGGGTTGGGGAAGGTAGATTGTATCTCTTTAGTCAATGCAATTACTACTAGAGTTCAATCATGGACTCATCGCTTCCTATCTTTAGCGGGGCGCTTGCAACTCATCAAGTTAGTGCTTCATTCAATTCAGGTCTATTGGGCCAATGAATTTATTCTACCATGCTCAGTCCTCAATCACATTAAATAGATACTCCGACAATTCCTTTAGAAGGGCCTCGAACTAGGTACGGGTGGTGCTAAAGTCTCTTGGAATGATGTATGCTTACCAAAAAAAGAGGGCGGTTTGGGTATTCATACTTTGCGGGAAAGTAATAGGGCTGCCATGCTCAAACACAATTGGCTCCTTTTTACTGATGAGGAGTCCTTATAGTGCAAGTGGATTCACTCCGCATTCTTAAAACGGAAATTTTTTTGAATTGTCCCTCATCCTACATATTGCTCTTGGGCATGGAAGAAGCCGCTGGACTTTCGTGAGAATTTTCAACAGCATTTCAGGTGGAATATTGGGAATGGGTCCTAGGTTTCTTTTTGGTTTGATCCTTGGCACCCGAAAGGTCCACTCAACAGGTATTTTTCTAATCTGGAAATTTACCGGTTGGGTATTTCACGTTTGGCTTCTGTTGCTGATGGCCTCTCCGCTTCCAATTCTAGATCATATGTCTTTATCACTCTTGTGAACTGGGGAGAACCTCTCCGGGTGCTCAATCATGAAGAAGACTACTTCCAATGGCTTGGACACCCTTCCGGTAGATTCTCTTCCGCGTCGGCATGGAACCTCATACGCCCTAGGGGATGTTCGATAACTTGGTCCTCCTTTATATGGAGTTCCTCTCTGCCTCCTCGCTATCAAACTCACATGTGGCTGATCACCCGTAACCAACTTCTGACTCAGGTTTTGCTGCTCTCCTATGGCAGAATTTCTTCTGTTGTGTGTGCATTTTGTTCTTGCCGACCGGACTCTATACATCACCTATTTTTTGGTTGCCGCATAACCGGTAGTCTTGCTTTGAATTTGGGCGGCTAAATGCAATCTCGCTTGGCATAGTAAATCTTGGATGGAGAATCTTGATTGGGCTACTAAGCATATCGCCGATAGTAGCTATCACTAGTCTATCGCCCGCTTTGGCTTTGGAGCTTTATGCTACATCATCTGGAAAGAGCGGAATAATATCTTTTTCCGTAATCAAACCCTCTTTCTCCCGCAGATGAAGATGCACCTTCAAAAGGCTATAAAAGACAAGGCAATGACCTATAAGCATGTTTCGGACACTCCTTAAGAATAGAAGATTACAACAAAGCTGAGAACTTCATCCGTCTATTTTTGATTGAGTGTGGCTCCCTTTGTTTGTGTTGCTGGTCTTTTCACTCTTTTGTCTATATCGTTACCTTTTGGTTTTCTTTGGAACTACAACACCCTTACACTCTTTTTTACTTTATTGTCTTCTTGAGTGTCTATCTTTTGTAGGTGCCAGGCCTCATTCCTTGTATATTTTTTCGACAAAGTCTATACATAACTTACCTTCACCAAAAAAAAAAAAGACTACTCAATGTTCAAATACTCTTTAATTAACTGATTTCTTGAAAAACATAATCAATAGTCATGATGTCTTACCGTATAATTACAAAACTAAATCTTCCCATGCGTCGCGTGGACACAAAGACCTTAATTCTAAGTCCATTATAATGCGACTTTTCCTTATTTTACTAGAAGAAGATTAAGAAAGTTAGTTAGCATGAATTAGGCAATGAATATATAATGATAATGTTGTCTATGAAATGCTTCCTTTCAACTCATAGTTCTTGGAAGAGTACCGTAACCCTAGCTTTCATTCAACTCAGAACTTACACGACAACATCTGGTTTCAAAGTTAAGAACCGGTGTCAAACAAATTTCAGAGCAGAGCAAATACCGATTCTTTCATTGAAACGATAGCACCATTATTCCCTGTACTCTCATTTCGAAATCCTCCCTTATTTTCATTTGATTCAGAACAATCCCCTCGACTGTCTACGAATCTTTTTTTTTGCTTACGGACACAATCTCAGTTTGGCCATTAGCTGGGTTTCATAATTAGGTATCTATGCACTATCCATTGAAGTCTAAAAAATTCTGAGGACTATGCTGCCGATTTGTTTTGACACATATGAATGCACCTCACTGAGGAACTACGATTAATGGAGAATAAGGCCATTTGAGCTTCACAGTGGAGCTAATGGCAGCATGCTCCAGGTCTAATCTCGATATCCTTGGCTCCTCATCAACCTAATCCTTCCTCTAAATGCATATGTTGCTACAGATAGCTCGCTAGTCTTCATACTCTGTCTCTTCATCGTCATCCTCGTTGTTTTCTGCATATCTCCATCCCTCCACATTCTCTTGGTCCTCGTCTGTCTCTTCACTATCTTCTTCCTCATATATGTCTTCTTTAACTGGCCACGGTTTCTTCACCACATTCAAAGTGACGGGAGTAGGGTTGGCGGCACCTTTCCTCTTAGCAGGCTTTGCTGGAGGCGTCTTCAAGTTCAGTTTCTGTCTGCATTGCTTCTGGCTTTTCCTGTTGGCACGCTTTCTGCTGTAATTATCTTGATCGCTAGCTTCATCCATTTCATGATCCACATTGCGTGTGGCATTCTCAGCATTCTCATCAGCCATGTACTCGGGATGCTCTCTTCTCAAGTGAAGTTTGAGCTTGTACTCATGAATATAAGCCTTGTCACATGTCTCATAGGGACAAGCATAAGGGCGGTCAGATGATGCTGATCCATAAGCTCCACTGGAAGGTTTAGAAGCTTTATTAGTGATCTTCTCCGGAGGTGGTGTGTACTTCGTCACCTCAACTGCCGCATTCTGTGGAATTAGGTAGAAAGTCAAAGCCACAGATTCAAAGTCAATTAAATCAATGACGCTTAGAACTAAAATAGCCTCTGGCATATTTCTGAAAACTTAGCTTTCCCGATGTTTCCAAGTTGACCAATATTTATCAGAAAAATGAAGAGCTCACACTTTGCACGTTCATTTCCTTTTGGATGGTGCTTAACTAACCAATGATCTTAATCCTCGCAATCAAATCAGCGGAACCCAATCTCAAACTGGTCAAATGCCTGGCTCCCCAAACATCCTTCATTTCAGTAGTAACATGATAATAAGAAAGCAAGACCAACCTTTTCATGCTGCGATGCTATGTGATTCTTAAGCTTGTACTCATGAGCATATCTCTTTCCACAATCCGGGTACGGGCAAATATGATAGTTCTCTTGAGAGTGTGTTTTCATGTGGGACCTCAGGTTGAAATCCAGGGAAAATGCCTGAAATAACAAGTTAACTGTCAAATACAAGTGGAACAAACAAATAACAGTTATGAGCATCTGTGGCATGTCCAGAATAGGATGGCATGTCCAGAAGAGGAAGATTGAAATACAACATGTTGCTATCCATCAGCATGCTAATTATTCATGTCAACAGGTCAATATCCCGTATGAAGAATAAGCCTTCCTAATGACACTGGCTCACAAAATTCTTAGTGTTACATGTCTTTACGGTGTACTATATGTAACCAGTTATGATCTTAATCCTCACAATTTGTAAAAAGGAAAGTAAGAATCGAATTAGAATGTCAGTGAATGAGCTAGGAAAGCAGACTACACAATATATCATCACTTACTATACTAAATAAAGGATTTAAAATAAGGAAACTTTCTACTTTTCGTCCTTGTATTTTCATGCTTTCTCTAATCAATTCCCTGCACCATTAATTTGTTTAATCAAGTCCTTCCGCTTCTACTTTCATAAATTATCTAATGAAAATTCCTCTGACATCACATTCGGTCAAATCCAACTAATGCGGCTATCAAACGACGTCGTTGTGTGATGTGGACAAAATCTTACAAATGTGGATGTCCAAGCGGTTGTCCACATGGGCTTAACTTTATCCACGTCATACCCCGGCGTTGTTTACATATGTTAACTTTATCCACATGCATGCTGTCATCATGGAAAGGACATGTCAATTGAATTTGACTGGATTTAGTGTCAGAACACTTGATTAGAAACTTTGCAATGGTACAATTTAACTTAACAAATTAAATATTCAGGGACTTGGTTAGAAAATGCATGAAAGTACAAGAACAAAAAATTGCTTAAAATAATTCATGCATTTTGATATGATAACACCAACCTCACCATGATTGTCAACTTCTATTTGGGTGTGCGGGCCGCGCAGATTGATTGACTACCTTACCACAGCCTTCATAAGGACATACAAAATCTCTTTCCCCAGTGTGAATAGGAAAGTGCCTTTTTAATTTCGAACTATCCAAAAATTTCTGCAATACAAGCAAAGGAACAATCAGCATGCAGTGCAGACCTAAAGAGACAAAAGAGAAAAATAACTTTCGACCACAAAACAGAACATAGACAACTACCAACCTAAAAAAAAAAACAAACAACTACCAACAAACACTCCATCTAAAACTCTGAGAGTTCATTAGCATTTGATAAGGATATGCCCACAAGCTGGCAGAGGAACAATTTTCATATTTTGTAAGTTTAGGTAGAAGGTCCAACACATAAACTTAAACTACTGGGAAAAGAGAGAATACATCAATATAAGGCCAACCAAACCCACGAACAAGTGATGTTGGATACTTTAACCACAAAGAACCACAAAGGGAATGGACGAACTAGGAATAAGACAGAAAAGCTGCATGTGAAATGAAATTTTAACTCAAAAAACAAAAATTATTAAGAGAAGCACCAGAAAACCAGATGCTGGAAACTAGTTGTTAACCGATTTCCAGTCCACTACCAGTCACGGTTAGCATTGGTGGTTGCTGACCAGTGGCTGATCACTGCTCTGGTCAGCAACCAGAGAAAGGGTGCTGTTATTGTGCATGTGAGCATGTGCACACAAGAGAGAGAGAGAGAGCTAGTGGACAACTGGATATCCCTGGCAAGGTCCATCAGACACGACGTAACAGTTCAAAAAATGGTAAAACTGATCAATTGACGATTGCATGAAGATCCCTCGGCACTCAGACAAAAATCACATGCATATCAATCTTCCACATTAGTCATAAACCCCATCAGGCATTTGGATTCATAGATGATATTTGATTTCAAACATGTAATTTAAACCTATCCACCAACCTATCCACCACCAAGCCAACCAGAACCATGACTGTGAATTGATCATCCAATGCCCCTACGTGGCAATATCAACAAGTAAGCCAAAAGTTGTACATAAA
Source organism: Eucalyptus globulus (assembly GCA_014182545.1). Lineage (NCBI taxonomy): Eukaryota > Viridiplantae > Streptophyta > Magnoliopsida > Myrtales > Myrtaceae > Eucalyptus > Eucalyptus globulus. The sequence continues at coordinate 6,493,128 of CM024723.1, read as the reverse complement.
AATTAAAAAAAAAAAAAACAGCAGACGGGGCAAGCCCCAGGTTTATTTTTATATTTTAAGTAATCTTCATAAGGCCATGTATAAAATAAACTCGAGAGCCATTAAAAATATATATTTTTTGGAAAGTTATCTTCAAAAAAATAATAATATTTTTCGATTTTAAGCCAAGACCTGAAAATAAATTTAAAAATATTTTTTTATTGTTATGTAAATTTTCCTAAATAGATATATACTATTCGAACAGGAAAAATGCCAAATATAAACATGAATATTCTATATAACACGATTAATAATGACGTGGATAAATTTTACAATTTAAATAAAATCAAATTTTAATTATTTTTAATTATTTCTTCTTTTCTTTGTTGTTCTTTTTCTTTCTTCCTTCGCCGTCACCAAGGCCAACGATGATCGAGCCTTGCTTGTTCACTAGGATCGGCAAGGCTCGAGCCTCACCAACCCTAACTTGTGGCCGGTTGTTAGCCGTTGCCACCTTTGGAGGAAGAAAGAAAAGGAAAAAGAAAGGAAAGAAGTAAAAATAAATTAAAAAATTATGTAATATAAAATTTACATTAGAAAACTCAATTTAAAAAAAATTATAAAAAAAGGTTTACATTAACACTAGTCATGCCACATAAGATGGCTGACATCCATGTTAGTCATTTCCAACCCTAACGTCTTAGGCATTGACAACCCGGACTCAGCCTCGATGGACTCAGGCACAAATGCCAATGTCTTAGGCTCCCAGGCCTTGGGGACCCAACCTTGCTACTAAGGGCCTAAGAAGGGGCATTAGGGTTCTCATGCTAAATTGTAGAGTTTCTCATACATAATCATATGTCAAAAATTGATTTTCGATTTTTGAAAGAGGGAATCATTTTCCCAAATTAAAGCTATGGTAGGCAAATATTTTCCATTGCTTACCATTGACTCATTTTTCTAAGCAAATCAAACGCTAGATAATGAGGAAACAAACAAAGCCTATACCAACTAGAGGTGAGCATATCAAACCACTTGGACTAGGAATTGCTTGAACCGGATTGGATTGGCCAATTTGGTCTAGTTCCTAGGGCCATCAATCCGATTCTTAGTTTCATAAAAATGGGAATTGGTCCTTCCATTGTGATTCTTGGTTCATAAATGGAATCAAACCAGATTGAGAGACGATCACCCCTAATACCAACATTTTTTGAATGATTGCTTCAGTGTCACCTTGTTAAAAATACAATTACTTAAATACCAATTCCAATTTGGGATTCCAAAAATCGAAAGTGATACTATTTTAACATTTTTTCAGACCGATATGGCTTACTGAAAATACGACATAGCAAAATTCAATAAGAAAAAAACCCTAAAATCACATCGCTACACATGAAAAGCCCCAAATTTAACAAAATTTGTCCCCAAATCGCTCAATTTTCCTGTCTTCTCCAAACCCTAATTTTATTTTTTTTTGGTCAGAAATGATAGATACTTTCATTTCATGATAAGCAGACTTACAAGAGGGTAATGGGTGATATTCCGAAAATAAAATCTCCGAAAGTACTGTAGGAGGGGATGCTCTCCAATTTTGAGGCAATATGTTCTTGCTGTGCATCTTCGCTAGTTGATCCGCAGCTGCATTAGTGTTTCGGGAGCAGTGACTAAGTTTCGTAAGTGGTAACCGAGCAAGCGAACCGATGCATTGGTCTATTATGGGCTCCACCTGCCATGGCTTCTCAGCCCAGCCCATTATGCTTTGATGTGCGGTCAAACAGTCAGTTTGGAGTTCCACTTCAGTTTGCTGTACTTGCTCGAGCTCTATCTCTTCCACGTGCAGGCTTGGTCGAAGTTGCATCAGCTTCAAACCTTGCAAAATCGCTAGGGTTTCCACCTGAAGCGGCGATGAAGCTCGTACCGTCTGCGCGAAGCCGTCGAGTACCTATCCGGTGTGATCCCTCAAGATCCCAGCAATTGAACCAGTTTGTTCCCCCTGTTTCCAAGACCCATCAACGTTCATCTTCAGTTTTCCTTCCTCCGGTGGCCTCCACTGGTGCGGTGAGTGCAGATCTGCTTTTTTCTTCCCTTCGTTTGGTTGCCATCTGCTATAATTTCGGAGGTGGGCTTCTGCCAGGTCGACTATGGTATGCGATTGCAGTTGTTGCCCTTTGAAAATCGAATTGTTGCGTGCTTTCCGGAGAAACCAGAGGATCATCGCGAGCAGCTCTTTCTCGGGTGGGTGATTCTGTTCTTCAAAGCTGTCCTGTAGCCATTTATCCAGGCGGGATATTCTATTTAGGTCGCATTTGATTCTCACCCGTGGGTCCTTCCATATCTCTTTTGTCCATTTGCAGAGGAGGAACAAGTGCTCGGTTGTCTCCACTTGATTGTTGCAGCGAGCAAAGGGATTAGGTAAGATCTTTCTCTTGTGTAGATTCTCCTTTGTTGGGATGGCATTCTGACAAATGCTCCATATGAAGATGCGAATTTTTGGGGGAATTGATAGTTTCCAGATCTCTGTCCATAAAGTGCGAGGGGTTGTGAATGAGGTTGATGCTCTGTTCAGATCTGTGGTTGTGTTGTCTGCATTTATCTTGTTGTATCCGCTTTTCACCTTATACCTTCCCATCTTGTTGCCACGCCATACTAGGGAGTCTTCTTCCGGAATAGGACTTAGCGGAATAGATAATATTTCATTTGCTATTCTGTTTTCAAAGAGGTTGAACTTCGCTTCCTTCCAGCTTCTGTTTGTTTCATTTATCAGTTCAGCAACTTTTGTGGGTTCATCTCTCCATTATTTGGACCTCCTAACACCCCGGATTCCAGCCATTTAGGGCTGTTTGGTAACCATCCAAACAGTGCCAAATTCCCCGATTCTTTGTTCCCGGAATCGGTTTCGGCCTAGAATCGCGTTTGGTAAATCTTTTGTTCAGGAACAAATTTGTTCCCAGGAACAGATTGGGAAGAATCAAGAATAAAAAAAAAGTTGATTCTTGTTAGGGAACGAATTTGAGAATCAAAATCAATAAATTTTCTTCTTCCCTTCGGCCATCTCACGACCGCCATCCACCATCGCCCGCCACCGCCCGCCACCGTCCGCCACCGCCGCCGCCGCCACCGCCCGCCGCCGCCGCCGGCCTGCCGCCACGCCACCGCCGCCGCCACCGCCACCGCCGTCCGCCGCCGGCCGCCGTCCGCCGCCGGGCCGCGGCCCGCGAAGCTCGCCGGAGGCAAGCCAGCGGCCGCCGAGGCTCAGCCTCCCGGATCGGGAGAGGCCGAGCTCGCCGGTGGGACGCGGGCCTCACGGGCTGGCGAGGCCTCGCCGGGGCCGAGCGAGGCCCGCCCGGCCACCGGTGAGGCTCGGCCTCGCGGATCCGGGCGAGGCCGAGCCTCGCCGGGCAGGGCCGAGCGAGCCTCACGACGCCCAGCCCCACCGGTGGCCGGGCGAGGCTCGCCCGGCCCGCCGGTGGCTGGAGCCTCGCCCGGCCCCGACGAGGTCGGCCCTGGCCACGGTGGGGCTCGGCCGAGCCAAATCGGCTCGGCCGAGCCTCGGCGGGGCTAGGGCGAGCCTCGCCCCCGGCCGGCGGGCTCGGCCCGGCCGACGAGGGCCCGCCTCGCCGAGGGCCGGCGACGCTCCGGTGAGGTCGCCGGCCAGAAGAAGAAGAAGAAGATGAGAAAAAGAAAAGAAAAAAGGAAAAAAAAAAGAAAAAGAAAAAAAAAAAGGAAAATGAAAAGAAAAAAATGAAAAAATGAAAAAAAGAAAAGAAAACAAAGGAAAAAAAGTAAAAAAATTATTTAAAAATTAAAAGAAATTGATTTGGAACAGAATTAATGAACACGGTACCAAACGCAATTCTATTCCGAATCGAGAAATTTTGGACAATTATCAAACGGCTTAAAATGCTTAGAATCGGTTCGGGAACAGAATCAAAAAGAATCGGTTCGATCGGAATCAGCTCAGGGAACGAGAATCAAAAGAATCGCACCGATCGAGAATCAGCTCCGGGAAGGAATCGTTACCAAACGCGCCCTTATCCTCTCGAATGTTGATTTTGTTCCCATCACCTACCCGCCATTGGATCTCCTTTTCGATAGTTTCTCTCCCCACCATTATGCTCTGCCATCCCCAAGAAGGACGCTACCCTTTACCTGCCCTCCATATATCGCCATGTGGATAGTAAACCCCTTTAAGTATTCTGCTCCATAATGTTGTAGTTGCTTGTGATAATCTCCAGGCCTGTTTTGCCAACATTGCTTTGTTGAAGTTTACTAGGTCTCTAAATCCAAGACCTCCTTCATCTTTTCTCTTCTTCAGAGCTTCCCATTTCTTCCAGTGTAACCCGCTACTAGTTTCTTTTTGCTTCCACCAGAAGTTTGCGATTTGCCTTTCAATCGATCTGCATATTGAGATAGGAACTTTGAATATCAACATCGCATATTGAGGGAGAGCTTGAACCACACTCTTTATCAGTGTTTCTTTCCCTGCTTTGGATAGAAATTTCTCTTTCCACCCTGCCATCTTCATATTTACTCTGGCTAAGATCCAGGCGAACATTTCTTTCTTTGTTTTTCCCCAATCCGTCGGAATGCCAAGGTAGTTCCCTGTCTTTTCTATTATCGGGACTCTTAGTTGATGAGCCAAATTCCTTTGTAGCTGTAGAGGACAGCCGCTGCTGAAGCTCACCCCTGACTTGTTGAGGTTGACTGTTTGACCCGTGGCAAAATAATACTGGTTTAGGACTGCTGCAAGGTTCTGACATTCTACTAACGTCCCATCCAAAAAGAAGATCGAGTCATCAGCAAATAGAAAATGTGATAGGGTAGGGCAGTGTGAGTTCAGTGTAATCCTTTTATACTCCCGTCTGAAATGGCTTTGTGCATTAGCCATGAGAGCACGTTTGACACAAGAACAAACAGGTAAGGGGATAATGGGTCTCCTTGCCGAATGCCCCTTGTTGGTGAGAAATATTTCATGGGCTCCCCATTTACTTTCACACTTAACTTTGCTGTTGAAACACAATGCATAATCATACTCACCCATTTTGTGTGAAAGCCCATTTTCAGCAAACATGCTTGTAGAAAATCCCACTCCACTTTATCGTACGCTTTTTGCATGTCTAACTTTAAAATGGCTTGAAATCTCTTCTTCCTCTTCTTGATTCTGAGCTGATGGATAACCTCTTGTACAATAAATATATTGTCTTGAATCTGTCTCCCGTGTACGAAAGCACTTTGTTCAGGGGTAATGATATAAGGAAGCCATCTCTTCAATCTGTTCGCCATCACTTTAGCAATAATTTTATAGCTGAAGTTGCATAAGCTTATGGGTCTAAACTGGGTTATGCTCTCTGGGTGTGTTACTTTCGGGATGAGAGCTATATGTGTTTGGTTAATGGTAAGATCAAAAGTACCTGCTGCGAAGAAATTCTGAACTAATTGGCAAACTTCATGCTGGAGCTCCTCCCAGAAGTGTTGGTAGAAATGTCCGTTTAAACCGTCGGGTCCCGGGGCTTTAAATGCCCCCAATTGGAATACCGCTTCTTTAACTTCTTCCATCGTCACATTCTCCAGCGGTTGCTTGTTCATTTCCTCATTTACTAGGCTCTGGCATTGGTCTAGAATCGGGTTAAAATATCTTGGACCCACAGTTTCATAAAGTGTTTGATAGAATTCCAGTATATTTTGCTTAATCAACTTCTGCTCTCTGCACCATGTATCATCATTGAACTTCAGCATGGTTATCCTGTTCCTCTGTCTTTTCTGGACTGTGGTAGCATGAAAATACTTCGTGTTTTGGTCTCCCCATTTCAACCAGTTTATCCGTGCCCTGATTCCCCAATACCTTTCCTCCTGACGCCATAACCTCTCAATTTGCTCCACCACCTTTTGTTGTTCTTGTTTGTTGGATTCGTCGGGATGTTGATTTGTTAGGGCTGTGAGTTGCTGCTTTAACTCTTTAATACGTTTGCTTGCGTTTGGGAACTTCTTCTGACTCCATTTTCCAAGTTGGTTGGCCACATGATACACTTTGTTTGTAAAGCTGTTTTCCCTTAAGAAGCTTCCAGCCCATATTTGCTTGATGATTTCTCTACATTCATTTTCTTCCATCCAGTATGCTTCGAACCTGAATTGTTTCCTCTTTTTCGAGTGTTCAGGATGGAGCACAAGAAGGATTGGGCTGTGATCAGAGCCAATGGCTGGTAATGCATAAACCTCAGCATTCGGGAAGAGCACTCGCCATTCCATGGTACACAAAGCCCGATCTAACCGTTTTTTAACCATTTCCTCTCCTTCTCTGTTATTGGCCCATGTGTATGCGCATCCTTTGCTCTTGATGTCCATTAGGTAGCAGTCGTTCAATAGGTCTCGGAATGCTAACATGCGATAATAATCTGCTGCCCTTTTTCCCGCCTTCTCCCATGCATATAAGATTTCGTTAAAGTCTCCCAAACAAACCCATGGAAGTGTATTTTGTACCTGGATCTCCCGTAATTGTTGCCATATAGAAAGTCTTTCCCCGTAGTTTGTAGGGGCATAAGTGAAAGTTATGTGCATCCTTCTTCCTCTATTCAGATCATAACAGTCCGCATCAATGAGGTTAGTGTTGCAAGAAAACACTTGTATCTCTACGTCGTCGTTCCACATTAGCACTAGGCCTCCTGCACGCCCTTCCGGATTTATTACAAGCTTGTTTGCATATTGTAAGCGTTTAACCACATTCTCAACCATTACCTCCTTGTTTTTTGTTTCCATTAAAAAGACTAAATCGGGCCTTTCAAGAGCTACTAAGGCTCTCAACTTCTGGAATGTCAGGGGATTACCCAGCCCCTGACAATTCCAGCTTATGATCTTCATAATGTCTTCGGTGGCTTATTAGGGCTAGCCACCAAAGCCCAGTCTTTCCCTTCCTTCACAATCTGAACTGGGGTTTCTAAGAGCTCCATATCATCAACTAGTAACAGCGCATTGTCCTCTGTTCGCCTCTGTTTTTTAGATTTCTTAGCCTTCAGAATTCTCTTTTTATTGTTGTTTTCTGGCTGGTTTTTTGCTGTGGGATATTCAATACACATTATCTGCTTCCCTTTGTCTTTGTTGCTATGGTCTATAACTTCATCTTCTTGAATATATTCAGGGGAATGACACTCATTTCTTTTCTTGTTGCGAATGACAACTCCCCGAGACTCCCGATCACCTCTCACTCCTCTTTCCGTCTCATTTGCTGTTGCAGGCGTTTCCGGGATGACTTCATCATCCTCTGACTGCGCTGTTAATTTACCATAGAAAGCTGCCCAATAAGGGCTATGGTCACGAACCTCCGCTTTCAACCAAGGTCCGTATTTCCCTTTCTTATTCTCTACCCATTCAGTCTTTTCATAAGGGATTTCCTCGCAATTGGTAGCGTAATGACCAATTTTCCCACATGAGTAGCAGTAATGTGGAAGTCTTTTGTACTTAAAATCCACCCATAGTTTTTTAGTCCCGATATCCAAAATTGCTCCTGTTTTCAGGGATGAATTCAAGTCCAATTCCACTTTCACCTTACCTGCTCTGTATGGACCATTCCTTTTAGCTTCCATCTGTATTTCTACAATTCGACCCAATCTTTCAGCCAATTCAGCAACCACATCCTCTCTAAACCAACCTGGTGGAATACCTTCTATATGAACCCAGAAGGCACAGCAAGAATAGTCATAGCAATGCTCCGGTGTTTCTGGTTCGCATTGTTTTAAGACTAACAGATTGCTCATAAAGCACCACGGTCCTATTTTCAGCACCCTTTCTTTTTCCTCTTCAGATTGGATCACAAATGAGAATAGCCCTGGTGCTTTCTGTTGACATTCTACTGAATCTGCTTTCCACGCCTTCTTCATGACCATAGTAAAAGCTTGGAAGTTAATATTAGGTTTGGAAAACAACTTACCAAAAAGAGTGAGGTTGCATTCCTGCTTCTTTGTGGTAGGAATTTCAGTGGAGACTTCGACCACGTCACTTTCTGTCCAAAGCTAACCCAGACTTTTACATAATGCCGCTAACCTCAGTTCATTCTCACTCTCGCCTGCCATTTTGTTATGCAGGACTCGCTATTTGCGGATCGGACTTGCGGAGGTTTAGAAGATGAGCTTATCTACTTACTGGTTTAGATTGAAGGGGGCTCAGAGGTGCTGATTTTAGGAATAAACGGGAATCACCTCAAGGATTGAAGATGGATCGATTGATACAGCTGGTGGATGGGGGGTTTTCTCGGTTTTGCTTTGTGGGTCACGATTTGTGCCTCTCGGCTTTGGTTTGTGGGTCGCAATTTGTTTGATTCAGTGGTTTGGGAAGCTGGGTATTGCGTTTGGGTTTTGAGGGTTAGGGTTTGGAGTTCAACTTACCAGATATGGCGTGCTCTCAAATCCATCTGGACCGAGCATCAAACACAGCATCATGGTGGATTCAGTAGTCGCTTTATGCTAGCAGCCATTGGAGAAGGGGATGAAGCTCTACCCTAAGGAGAGAGAAGCTCTTCTAGCGAAGAGAAAGGCATCATTTCCAAACCCTAATTCAGACCAACAATCTTACGGCAAAATTAAGAGCTGAATCTTGCAATGAAGAAGGGAATAAGCACAAGCGACTCAAGTTCTTATCAACAAAGCCAAGAAGAAAGTGAATATCACTGCTAAATCACTCACTTTTTTCCATGTTGCAAGATTCCTTCATCTATCATCAAGCTCTAATTTTTTTCCTCCAAGCACCAAGCCCTAATGTTTTTCCTGTGACAATTGAGTGAGTGAGGAAGAGAGGACGGCGCCAAGTGATTGAGTCACTAAGTGAGAGAGAGAGAGAGAGAACGCGAGCGAGCTAGAGTGCAAACAAGGAGTAAGAACAGCGACACGAGAGAAATTCCGAGTGAACAAAGAGGGATTTATTAATTGAAGAAGATATTCAATTTGAGGGGTGCGACATCGTTTAGGTATAGAAAGACCATTCATCGTCCATGTCGGATTTTTTTTCCCCATAAAAAGCCACCTATGAATTAACATTTTAATTTTGTTTTTTTGCCAAAATTTGTCACCGGAGGCACTTAATTGGTCGCTTTTTTCTTTTTCAATTTGACACTTAAAGTGATCCAATAAAAACTTTTGGAATTAAAATCGATATCGTACGAAAATTATGGTACTTCTATGTCATTTTCCTTTTTTCTAACTATTTCATTCTTTTTTATGGGTGATGATACTTTGATTTACATTAGTAATGGATTCAAACGAAATAATGAGGGATAGGAATAATATGGACATATTCGTTAATATGTGTTCAACCCCAAACTCGGCAACTCGCTTTATAGGATAGACAGATAACTAGGTATAAGATATCTAAACTTTCCAATTTTGCTAAAGCACACTTTGGTGCATTAATTATTCCACTCACATGAATTGGTGACAAAGGTGACCCAAGGTTATTTTGAGCATGACATCCCTGATTTAACCCAAAAAAAAAAAAGTAGAATATTGAAATCAAGTCGTTAACCACTTGATTGATGTAACATTGATGTAACATTGAGCACAAAAATTCCAAAAAAAAAAAAATTGTTTGTTTCCTAGCCATAATAGCTATTAGCTCCATGTAGAAAATCATGGTGAGTTTAATGAATTGATGAAACTAATTCGTTGGTGAAATTGGGATCCAAAGTAAAGAAAGATGGTGCTCATGGATGATGTCACTCCGTCTTCTCTCCATCTCAACAGTATCTCGCCCTCTCAATTTGATTCACCTGTCCTTTACATTCATTCGAAGGGTCCACTCCTCGAGTGCTACGTTTGGCAAAACTTTTAGGGGGAAATGACTCGTTTCGTTTCTAATTGGCTCAACAGAACCGTTTGGTTAGTGATTTTTTATATAATTTTCTAGTAAATAGCTTTATATGTATATATATGTATATATATATATATATATATATATGTAGATATACATTTCATTTCTCATTAGGTCAACATGACCGTTTGGTTAGTGATTATTAATTGAATTTCCTAAAAAATAGCTTTGAAATATATATAGAAAAAACAAAAGAAAAACAAAGGCCTACTGTTCATCATTTACATAGTACAAGCAAAGGGCCGTTGTAAGCTATAGAAAGGGCTCCGATCTCACACGACCCAAGTGCGGCGAGACGCCGAGGTTGCCAAAAGCACTGTTATTTCATTTCTCATTAGGTCAACATGACCATTTGGTTAGTGATTATTAATTGAATTTCCTAAAAAATAGCTTTGAAATATATATAGAAAAAACAAAAGAAAAACAAAGGCCTACTGTTCATCATTTACATAGTACAAGCAAAGGGCCGTTGCAAGCTATAGAAAGGGCTCCGATCTCACACGACCCAAGTGCGGCGAGACGCCGAGGTTGCCAAAAGCACTGTTGACATTCAATTTGGGCTCTCCGTAAGCAAAAGACCGGTGTAGCTCGAGCACGAACAGTACATGTGATTGTCAAGAAGATGATAGCGAATGGACTCGAGAACATTGAAATGAGAAAAGACTTCTTCGGAATCAATTTATGCGAGCATTTTTTCTTCCCTTTTCCTTTTGTAGGGCTTTTCTCTGAGGACTGTATTGTTGCAGACTTTCAGTTGGTGACCATTGATGGACGAAGCAAGCGAAGTATATATAGATTGAGGGTATGGATTAGGGCAAAAATGATATATACTTTTTCTTTAATTTATTACTTCTTTTGGAGTTTCCAAGAAACTTCAATTAGTTGCTAGACCGGAACAAGTGTTTTAAATGTTTATTTTCTAGTTGCTTAGTATATAATTGTGGCAGTTATGAATTAATGTATTTTAATTCTTAATTATCCGATACAAAATTTGAGAAAAAAAGGTCTAGGTCGCGTTCCTTTATTTTTTATTTTGTTGAACAAGGACTCTAATGAACAGAATGCATGCATGCGTGTATGATCGAGGAAAACATAAGGTGGAAGGAATGTTACAAGAAATGCATAGGTTCGTACTATAAATCCATCCAATAATTTCGTTATACAATAACAAGGGACAAGATCATAATAAAGAACAAACTAAATCTCTGAACCTTGATGATATGATTCTTTAGATGTCCTTATCCCTCTTTGAAAGGAGAGCTCATAGAGGTTCTCCAAAATGATTTGGGACTTTGGACCTTCAACTAATCACCTATTCAGGCCTATTCTTCACCCCCTACAAGTTATGAATTGATTTGCACGACAATGGTATTTTTGGAGCGATGGGAAATCAACACTTGTAGGATTCGGGAAACCGTGATCGACCTTGCTAAGCATCTTGTCACCTACAAAGGAAAAGAGTGGTATCAATCAAGCTAAGTTCGGGTGCGAGATACACCATTTTCTCCGAAAATCGAGTGATCCATTTCTCAGTTCCTCTATATCTCCTCATTTGCCGGTGGCTTGCCCCCACTTTATCACCTGTCAGTGGCATGCATCAAGTTTTTAGTGCGAACACTTCTTAACACTCTTGGAGATGACATCATGCCAGATCGTAGGGGTGTCAAGAACCGAACCGAACCGAAAAATTCGGTTTTTTCGGTTCGGTTCTGTTTTCGGTTCGGTTCTCATTAAAAACCGAAATTTTTTTTATCAGTTTGGTTTTTATCGGTTAACCGAACCGAACCGAACCGAACCACAAACCGATAAACAAACCAATATTGTTTGCTCGATTTTTCATCCTTTACTCCCCCTGTTTTTGCGTTTACCAGTTTTTGCAGATTGTGGATTGCTCATAGTGAGTGAATCGCGACTGTTTTCTCCCATTTCTTTCCCCGCTCCGGCTCGTCGCCGTTCCGTTCGGCGTGCTTCGGGGGTGAGCGTGAGAGCCTTGATCATCAGCTAGAGAGGCTCTCCCTCCCGTTTCGTCGTCTTCCTCCTCCATCGCTCCACTTCATAAATACTCTCTCTCTCGGTCACATCGTCTTCTTCCCTCCGCTATAATCTCTCTCGGTCACGCTTTGGCCGATTCGTTGGTTTTCTTTTTGGGGGGGCTTTTTGGGGGACTGGTCAGTCATAGATCGGGTGAAAGCAGAGAAAGGCTGGGGTTTTGTCCATTTCCTTCTCGATTCCGAGGACTGTTCAGTTGTCAATCGAAGCGACCGGAGCTGTGCCGGCGGATAACGAGCGAGGGTGGGAGGAGAAGGCCGTTGAGGGGAACGTGGTCGTGGAGGCGGCGGAGGCAAGGAGGGGAAAGCGGAGACCCGGAGGGAGGGGAAGATCGCAGGGTGATTTTGAACGGGAGAAAAGAAGAAGAAGCTAAAAACCGAACGAACCGAACCGAAATTTTGGTTCGGTTCGGTTCGGTTCCGGGTCTCATTCGGTTCGGTTCGGAAAATTTTCTAGCAGTTCGGTTCGGTTCGGTTTTTTAAAACCGAACCGAACCGAACCGAACCGTTGACACCCCTTGGCAGATCGATATAAGATTAGCCCCCACATTGACCCTGTCCACCTCTGTAAGTTTCTTTCTCAAGGACACGTGTGGAGGTGATTGGTCTCCGCCGTGCTATTGGGTTTATGTAATCTACATTAAGCACAACATCATATGTTAGCATCTGCATGAATAGTGCGGAGTTAGAACAAATGGTACCTGATGGCAATCCTCCCTTATTAAATCGTATCTTGAATGTATGAATATTTCAAGGCAATCTTCTGACTTGGTTTGCACAGAAAATGGCTTCTTTGAGCATCTATAAAATTCAGGGCTTTATTCCTCCACTAGATCATCGGAATTTGTCTTTCCACCTCATGTGCATTCGAAGTCACGAGTTTTTATTTTTTATATTTCGAGATGTATTGAAATTTTTGACTTGGATAAATTTTGGAGGGATTGTGCAGAAGCCCAGCCTTCAAAGAGATTTGATCATTGGGCAAATTTGATGTGCTTTCACATGCCCTCAAAACATGAAAATTTCTCATGAACTTGCAATTTATCGAAAGGAACAAGTTATATTATTGAAAACGAGAAATTGAAATCTAAGAAAGCAGGAAAGACTCCTATGTAGAGGAATATGCAGATAATTAAACATGCCCCTACTCTGGGCAATTCGAACTCATTCTATCATCCAAATCCTCATCAATGACAATGGTAGTACCATTGGTTGCTTGGACATTTTTATCACCTTGAGCTTTGCCGGTCGAATTAACATTGGTGGGCTTTACCCGGTTCATTGGGTTTGACCTTGGAGGAGGACGTAGAGTCGCAAATACCTTCTCCAGCTTATCCACCCGATCTGACAAACGTTGCACTACATCGTTCAACTCGTTCATTCGACGTCCGAGGGGTGTCATCCCGTCGCTCTCTCCTTCGAGCGCCAACTTCTTGGTCATTTCTTCCACGCAATCTGACAAGTATTGCTTGATCATGATTGGGAGACGATGTAATATATAAGAATGTCAAAGAAGATAGAACACTTACAGGGATAGCGATGGTAGAAAGATACAAAAACATGCACATGTACATGTGAGGTTTAACCCCTAAAAGTAAAAAATTCAATAATCAAAATAGTAAATAAATTACTCAGAAGATTGAAGAACCTGAAATGCATGAGCAAGCAGGAATGGATGTGTATTTTACACTCAATTGAGACAAGGATTCTGCAAATTTAGACTTAGAAAACAAACATGCGATGACAAATGCATTTATTAATGAAAATGTTGATGAATTTGACTAATGCATGACCTAAGCTATTTTGAGATAACAAGATGAAATGTCAATTCATTCTTTTCTGTGTTTTCTTGTTTATGAGATGAACTCCCTAAATGTAATATGGACCCGACTCAGATAATGCTATGATTATATGCACTAATCTAACATGCATTGATGAAGTAACATAAAGTCCTAAATGTCATGCTTGCTATGCTATAATGAATTAACCATATGCAATGATACGGGATCAATTCCTAAAGCTAGCGATATGATATGCCGAGAATGCTATGACATAAGATAGAATTAATCATGGACTAATCCTAGGATGCAAGTTATATGAAATGCTTTTTCTTTGTATTATATTTATGTTAACGAAAACAGCAAATTATATCCTAGGACCCCACATGTGACATACTGACTTTTGCTCAACGAATATCAACTTAGTGATGCAATGCTGACTTTTTTCATATTTTTCTTTTTACGATGCGCAATATGAATAGTGCATGAAATGCAATGACTAATTATTCCAATATTCAATACATAATTATCAAAAATGTGATTTTAATGTGATTTTCTAGATGACGTGAATTACGTGATATAAAACACAAGTAACATTCTTTTTTCTCTTTTGTTTTCGATTAGTAAAAACCATGAACTACCCTAAATCTACAGATGATATCGCATTTCTATGGAAAAATTTCCCAACAGCCCGGACGTCAATTGTGGGAAAAGAGATCACATCCGCTGATTTTTATCATCTTCCTTAGGGAAAAATTCAATGGCTCAATCTCTAGTTGCCTTCTGACCAATGATCGATCACCGAAATCTGAGTCTTCATTCCATCTCAAAAATCTCTTCCGTTTTGCCAGCCCATTATCAGATTCCCACCGAATTGACCTCTTTAGCGTTACCAAATTCCGCTGATTCCTCTCTAGCTATAAATATTCTCGCTTTGCCGATCGCGATTGCCTCTCTCTCCTTTTGAATTCTTGACCGAGATAAAGAGGTCATGACGGCCAGCTATTTATGGGAGATGATCCTTCGTGCGCTTGTGCGTGCATCAGTCCATGGTAGCATCGAAGAGAAGTCACATGATGACTTGAGCAAAAAGAATACAAATGTGAATGATGCAAGTGATATTTTTATTATTTTTAGGAGTTGGGTCGACTCTCAATTTTCTTATGCAACCTAAATAACTAAATAGGTTATCAAAATTTAGATGTCAATAGTCTAACTACCTAATTGACACCTAAAATTTCCTTTTACTCAATCTTTTGACAAGTTAAAAATAATTTCTTGGAGCTAGCCGAAAATAAAGTGATGCCTCATAGATTTCATTTCATTGAAAGGCAATTAATGACACTTGCCATTCACAAACTACATTTTGTTAGATGCATGTTCTTGTAATGTAAGCATGATTCTCAAATAATGTGGCAGGTTAGCCACGCCTCACACACGAGGCTAATTGTGTACCTTCGAGACGTGCGTGAGACTTGAAATTAGATGGAGAGGACTGTTGACACTATTCATTTAGGTTTTAAATTATATAGAAAATTAGGGATTGATTTTAACCCCTAGCAAAAATCAAATTCATTCAACTACAATGCATGACTAGTATCAACTAAAACTTTAATTTTTTTTTTTTAAAAAAAAAAAAAAGCGAAAAGAGGAACAGCATGATTTTAACCCCAGGCCCGGCCCCCTCTTCCTTTTTCATCTTTCCCTCCTTCTTCCCCCCGCGGGCCGGCCAACCTATTCCTTTCGCTAGCCCGGCCTCCTTCTCTTCTTCTCCTTCTCTCTTCCCTGCTCGGCTTGGACGGTAGCTCGGTGACAAGGGCAGAATGACGACGCAACGAAGGACAGCGTACGTCAAAGGACAACGAGGAATGTCGCGCGCGACGCGGTCAGGACGGGCTGGCCAGCAACGGCTGGCGTCGGGTACGGGGCTTGGAAGAGAGAAAGAGAGAGAGAGAGAGAGCCGTGAGAGGGAGAGAAAGGGAGGGAGCCGCTAGAGTCCCGGCCAACTTCTACCCCTCCTCCGCCTCGAAAAAGTGGTAAGACCCGGCTGCTCTTTTTTTCTTATTTTTCCGGTTTGGGTCGATTCCTCGAGGATCCCGGCTCGGAGGCGCGCGAGGCGAACGGACGTGGCCCGATCTATGGATCTCGCCCACCATTCTTCGCCGCCGAGCCGGGTAGAGAGCACCACCAACAGCCCCCGTTTGCCCTGCTTTGTGCCCTGTTTCGGCTCGTCGGACCGGGCTTCGTCGTGGTACGGTTTGTGCGAGTCCCAGCCCCCATCTATGTCGTGCTAAGCTGCATTTCGATCTCTGCTTATCGATTGCTAAGCGTCTCGGCGCGGTTTGACTCCCAGTTAATTCAATAGCCTCCCTTCAGTCGACGCCTGTCATGTGTTTGTGAAAATGCCCAAACCGAGTTATGTAGATTTTCCGTGATTTTGGTCTGGTTCTAAGCGTTTGTTGGTTATTTGACATGTTTGTGGACTTTCACTGTCGTCTGTGGAGTAGTGCGCTGTTTCTTTTGCGTGTCGTGTGTGCATCCCGGCGGACGGTCCTTTGATTGAGCCAAGGGCAGATACGAGCCGGCTCATGGCCGTTCGTCTCTTCTGTTTTCCCGGGTTTTAGGAATCTGGGCGCAACTAGAATTTGTTAAGTTCGGGTTGATTTCGAGCTATATGTGGACGGGTGATCTTCGGACTCAAGAGACCCGGTCCGAATTCCTTTTTTAACAATATTAGAACTCATAAAAAGAAAATCATGAAAATTTTTATAAGATTAATTAATTAATAAAAATCATAAAAAATTTATAAATAAGAAAATGTTTATAAGATATTAAATAAAATTCATAGAAATTTTAAAAATTCAATAACTGCATAAAAATACAAAAAAAAATCAACAAATTTTAAAATTTTGGAAAACTCAAAAATTCATAAAAATTTTGGAAAATCCCCAAAAAATTCAAAAAAAAATTAGAATTCCCCAAAAAGCTTTAAAATAGTTTTTGGATGATCTCCTCTTAAAAAGGGGATCCTTTTATATCTAAAATTGTGCCCAATTGTCCTTAGAGATGAATGCCCTTGATTACACACTTTCCTTATGTTAATTATGGTTTCCATTTAGCTTAGTTAGAGGCGGCATGCTCCTTATTTAACAATGCTAGATTCTTGCTCTTCTAATGTAATTTTTTCAATGTCACTTTAGTTATTGATTGTTATGTTAATAATTGTGCACTCACATAGTCATCTCACATACTAATAGATAAGTATAAAATCAATCTAGATTACCTGACAAAAAATCTTTTGAAAGAAATTAGATTAGGTACCCAAATGGTGCCAATTGTTTATTAGTGTAATTAAGTCCTTCGTCTCAAACTCTCACATGCTTTACTTGGTTTCTAAGCCGACCTCAATAGGTTAGTAGTGATTTCTCATTAGAACATTTTTATGAACACATCAATATCGCGTAAGATATGGGTTTGGAAGAGCTCGCTCCTAATTATGGGCCATGTGCCTGTCTTTTAGGTTCTCCCTAAACCTATTCTCTCTCTTGAGGGGTAGGTCGCAACAAGAAACAAAGCCAAAGGAAGGTGTTTTTGGTGTGTCCTTGAATGAACTGTCTAGAAACATGTACTATTGGATTTCAATTGTCTTGATGGAGTCAAATATGATCCATTACATGCCATTAGTTTAAAGCTTTGTGGAAATAGATATGTATGACTTTGGTTGGTATGTGACTTTTGTTTTACCTAGCTATCCTTATGGAAGCCGGACCTCCACATGAAGTTATCGTTGCTATAGCCGAACGACAAAAAGATGAACTTTCGTCAAGATTTCAAAAGAATGTGTTAGTTAATGAAAATTGTGACTTCATGAGATTCCTCGGTCGGAATGAAGATGGTCTATCTCTGACCACACCAGTGAGCTGCATTCAATGACCAATAATATCATCTATTTGTTACATCCAAAAAGTAAAAAGGGAAAATAATTAGATAGTGAGAAATCATCGAAGAATTTACACAATTACTTGTCTTGTCTCAATCAATACTTATATATTGAATGAGATTCTTATAACTTATTGAAGCATTGGCAAGATATATATTGGATGATCTGAGAATATGTTTTCTTCAACATCAAAATTGGTGCAACCCAATTGAAGGAAATGAATCAATTATTCAACACATAACTTTAACCATGCCTTGCATGTACGTTTCTGAGCATAAGCAGATATTCAGGACAAAAGACGCCCAATCATGAATCAAAATGCAAAATGTAATTTTTTAACTTTTTGGTGGCCGGAGTGCAAAATGCAATATTGTGATTGACGTACTACATAGAAAACTTCATTTCCTATGTCAAGTTAAATCGAACGGCATATGCTTTTATGGAAATTATAACTAATTTACCTTAAATTCATTTCTTCCCCAAAATTAATTACCTTAAACCCAAACAAATCTTGACGCCGATTAAGTTATTTCCTCTAAAATTCGTATCCTAATTCCAACACTAAACTAC
Source organism: Eucalyptus globulus (assembly GCA_014182545.1). Taxonomy (NCBI): domain Eukaryota; kingdom Viridiplantae; phylum Streptophyta; class Magnoliopsida; order Myrtales; family Myrtaceae; genus Eucalyptus; species Eucalyptus globulus. The sequence continues at coordinate 6,474,961 of CM024723.1, read as the reverse complement.
CTAGTAATGGTTTATAACCTCATGCAGTCCTAGGAGTAGACAAGACTTGTGCGAGGTTTTTCTCAACCGCTAAAGGAAGCAAGACCAACCCTTTCATGCTGAGATGTAATGTGGTTTATAAGTTTGGGCAGGTTTTTATCTTTTAGGTCAAGATTCACCCTAGAAAGTCTGGCATCACTAGGTTGAGAACCATCCGGGAATCGATCACCCATAGCTCAAATTAAAACTTTGACCAAAAACAAACACGTTGATGATCTACACTCCAACAGGTGAGCTGCCTATAAAAGAACATGCAGTTAGTGTAACTTGGATGTGTAGTCCCAGTTGGGGCTTCAAACACAAAAGATTTATAAATGAAATATTTCATTATGAAAATGCTGATCATTCACAAGTTTAATTGCTTTCTTCAGCAACTAATACGTACAATACGACTAATTTTCAACGATGTAAAACATAATCTCTACAGTTAATTTCCAACGACATAATTTTTCTATACCGAAGATTGCAACAATTGTTGATGGGCAGCTCAAGAAAAGATACAAAGCTGAAACCAAAAATAAGTTCGAACTCAATATAGCTCATCTATTTTATAGATAAAACAGAGATAATTGTCAACTCATCTAAAATTTGAACTGTTGAATGTACAAGTGCTTTAATGGCAAGTATTCTGATAGATAACTACCGCTGACTTTATTGTTTAATAGGTTTATAGATCCAACCCATTTGGATTTTTGTACTTTTCATCTTGATGATGATCCCAAGAGTATTATGTACAATCTGACAACTGTACAGGTGAAACCGTTTCTGGTGGCCCAAACAATCATAATATTAGGGATAATTAGGCATTATTTCACAATAGCTCCCGAATTTGAAAATGAATCGGAGCTCTGATACCGTTGCCCAATAAATCCCGAGCTCTGAAAAATTACGAGTTAATTCTTGAATTTTGATTTTTTCTGCAATGGCTAATTTTTTTAATCTACATCTGTTAAGTTTGTTAATTGAGTATGGATTAAATTTTTTTCAACCGTATCATTGTTAATCTACATCTCCGTTATGTAGTTTGTTCAAGAAAAAGGAAAATTTCAAATGACCCCAAGTGTCAAAAAGAATGGATTAAATTATTTTTCTTTACAAACTCAACCAATTTTTTTTAAAAATTTGGTTTGTATCATTGTTAACTTCATTAGAATGGTCATACATCATTTCTATTTTCTTAACTTCATTCACCAATGTAGTAGAGATTATTCTAGTCAAGAAAATGAGCAAGTCCATTTTTAAGGGGAAAAAATTCAAGGATGTTTAATTGCAACTGCGATGACCATAATCTGGTGTGATAAGATAATGAAGAAAAAAATAGTGATAAACAGAAAAAACAAAAATCAAAGCCAACCAAAGAATATTCCATGGAACAGCATGGAGGAACCTGATTAAAGATTAATATGTAACCTCATCAGAAGAAGGCATCGACCGAGCTCAAGAGCTTCCAAGAGTTTAAAAATACAGTGCTATTGTTTTATCCTACAAAACAACCTGAGGAGTTTGGCTAGATGATGAACTCTTTATAACAGCAACAGCCCTTTGGAAATGCATCTCAATACTAGGCAGTCACTTTTAGAATAACATACAATACAGGTTCATTTCATTGTGAAAAGGCTCAAACAATTTTCTTAACACAAATAAATTTCCCAGTTCAGCCTTGCTTATCATCGACTAGATTGACTAGAGGATTTATTTCACATGGATGCATTTGGATGCAATTCACATATCCCTTAAAAAGGGCACTCCAATGTGAAAGGTCTATGAAGAAAGACATGACTGTGTCTTCTGAAGACAGTACGTTGAAATTCTACCGTTGGAAAACACTGCTCATAGAGAGCAACACGGCTTGTACTTATCATGTGCTTTAGACAGTTCAAGATGATCCTTAATCTAATCACCAACCTTCTGTCCTTTGTTTAATTTTAACCACAGACCATGTGAAAACTGTCCAACTTTATTTATTCCAACCATCTCACCCGAACCATTCTCAACCACTCATCTCTTTCAAACCCAAAAATCAAGTAACTCATGCATTTAGTTTAAATGTCAAAGTAATCATCCTGTCATGAGTACAATACTGATAGAGGATAATATGTAACAGAAAACTAAAAAAGTGCTATTTCATCTTCAGCCCGTTTTTCTCTCTTGATTAAAATCTCGTTTTTGTATGCAGTCATAGTTTGACTCAAAATTTTTTGGAAAGTAATTCCTTCCTCTCGATAATTTACAGCTAGGTGACAGTAGAAATATATACAAATTACAATACAGCTAATTTCCAACGGCACAAAGCATTCCTCTATGGTTAATTTGCAATGACATGAGTGTTTTCTCTTATTCAATGCATATGTATTGTTAGATTATCGTAGTTGCTATGAAAATATTACCGATAGTCATAAAAACTCATGACTATGTTAAATGATGTATATACACCACATTGAAATGAATACTAGAAATTTAAGCAAGCGGGAACATATTCAATTGAGAAGAGTAGGTTGACACAATTCTATAATTGCCTGGAGCATAATGTAACCAACCCTACGAACCACATCAAATGACAACACTCAAACAATCTAATCCAAACTAACACTGTATTACCTATTGCAATAAATGCCAACAACGGCTGAAATTTGAAGATCCTAACATTTTTTGCTTCAAGTCGTGATCGACATCAAGGCTCGTTAGGTTAGGGGGAAGGGTAGGCAACTCTTTGAGAAAGTCGCAGTGTAGCAAATCTAGAGTCTGAAGTCTTGGCAAAAACTGTATTTCTGATGGAAGGCCCGATATACGAGTACCTCGAAGCCTCAGTTCTCTGAGAGAATATAGGCGCACAATATCACTTGAAAAGGTTCCCTCCAAACTCCTGCACCAGGAGGCATGTACTTCTTCCAGGGAAATCAACTTTCCAATATAAAGAGGAAATTCTCTTATGAAACAAGAATCCAATTTCAGCACTTTCAATCTGCGCAGGTTTTTAGTTGAATCGGGCAAACTTGGAACACTTGTACCTGAAATATCCAACTTTTCTAGTGAGTGCCCCAATTGGCCAATGGATTCCGGAAGCTTTCCAAGCCCACGACAGTCCTTCAAAGACAAGCGTCTAAGATGTCCCAAGTCTCCTATTGACTCAGGGAGTTCAAGAATTTTCGCGTTATCCAAGGCTAGCTCTGAAAGAGCTTTAAGTTCACAAACTGAACTAGGAAAGCGAACCAATGACAAGCAATTAGTGGCACTAAGAATTTGCAGTTGAACCAGTTTGCCTATCGATGCAGGAAGTTCTCGTATGGAAGTGCCATCAATCAGGAGCTCTTCCAAAGCATTCATCCCACCCATTTCCGCTGGCAACATGCTAAGTTCAGAGCAGAACTTCAAATTCAAGGTAACCAAACACTTCAGATAATTAATTGAAGGATCTAAATGAACCAATCGAGAACACAGCTCAAAAATCAGTATCTCCAAATTTGGGCAACAGGAGAAGCTGGGGGTAATTAATAAGTCCCCACAACCTGTAAGATTCAAGACTTTCAAACGCTCCATCTGCAAAACAGGGGGAAAAAGTTCATATGACGTAGAACTCTCAATGTACTTAAGGGCTAACACGAACACAACAACAAATGAGCTATAAACCCACCTTTATTCTATTCCAACCTGCCCAGGACTCTGTAACCTTACTCCAGGAAAGATCAAGAATAACTAGGTTCTCATTCTTCTCTAAATGCATGCTGATCGCATCTTGAGGGCACCCTTGCCACTGAAGCCACCGGACGTTCAACAAGGCACCTGCAAATTGTCTATCAATATTGGCACGACCCAAGCTGAGAAAAGTCGTGCTCGGCAGGATCTCACAGCCTGCCTCTTTAGTTTCCAGGTGGTCTCTTTTCTGTACGAAGGACCAAAAAAGTCAACAAAAGAAACGAGAAAGTCATCAGACAATGAAATAGTTACTATGGATGCCTAAACTCCCATGAGGTAAAGAAAATCGAAAAACATATAGAAGCTCAAATGCTACTTTTTATCCCCCAACGTACCCTTTTCCCCTTCTTCCTGTCCTGGGCTATGGCAGGACCGTACAATCCAGCACCTGTTCCTGGATCGTGGAAACGTTCGTGGACAATCTCCCTGGCAAGGCACCTTAGCATGCTGTGCATGCCCAACTTATTCTCGTCCATTTCTATTAGGGACATTTGACAAAGGACACTGACAGGATGATTAAAATGATGAGGCCGAATGATCGGATGAGGAAGATGAGGATGAGATGGATGAGGAGGACGAGGAGGACGAGGAAGCTGACACCACACGAGTGAGGCAATCCGACAATCCACATCCGGGGGAAAACTTGCAAGATTAAGATACATCAGCTTTAGACCTTTACCTAAAGTATCATAAATTATACTCAGAATCTTCTGGTAATCTTCCTGAAATTGTTGCATGAGATCTTTGAATTTAATCCATTCTTCCAGTCCTTTATATTGCAAAAAAGAACCAAAAACTTTGACAAGTAGTGGAAGTCCCATCGCAGCCTTCACTATTTCAATTGCAATTTTAACATAAGATCGTAGTTCATCGCTCTTTCCGGTTGCAGCATACTGCCAGAAAAAGTTGAAAGCTCGATTACCATTCATCGGATTAACATTGTAAGTATGAGCCAACCCTCGAGCAACAAACCCTTGAAGAACTCTGCTTTCTTTTCAGGTGACAATTACTCTACTTCCACAGCCAAACCAATCAAGCTCAGCTCCTACAAACTCCTTGAGGAGGGATACCTTCTCCACATCATCAAGAACAATAAGAACTTTCATACTCCTAAATATCTCTTTGAAAAATTGTACTCCTTCGAAAGCAGAAGCAACCTCATGCTCTCTTTTTAAAATATTATAGATCAACTTGGTTTGAAGATAGTGAACACCTCCAGGTTGCCGCATTGTTTCTTCAATCTCAGCAAGAAAACTGCAAGCGTCAAAGCGAAGGGATATTTTATCATATATGATCTTGGCAAGAGCAGTCTTTCCAATGCCATCTCTCCCATGGATTCCAACAATCCGTACATCGCTTACTTCCAGTTCCAATAATTCCATTATTTTCGATTCTTCACTGTCTTCAAGCTCCTATAAAGGTACTTAAGTTTAGGAGAATGTTAGATAAGAGAAGAAATGAAGAAATATACAGATGTGGCACTGTAAGTTCCAGATGAAAATGCCATTATCTGAGACATGTGCTTTGATTGTGCCTGCCAATCAATTATATGCCTTGCTAGTTTAGATGTTGTAACTAATATTTAGCTGACACAGAAGACAGGTTGTTGAAGATAAACTCCTCTGAAGTTCCTCCACACAATCATTCACTACATGCATCTCATTTAAGCTAAAGTTATGTGCTGTCTCTATTATGGAAAAATCTAGTAAGCAAACTGGCTTACTAAACATAAAAAAAGCCTAACCTGGCTTAACACACTCCCGTTTCTTGTCCTTTGCAAAAGGAAGCACAGAAAGGTGATGACCAGCCTTATCAGCGAGTATCTCCAAGTTGCCACAGTGATAAATTAAGCAGGAGTTTACCATGAGATCTCATTTAGATGTTCAAGATCCATAATGGCTAAAATCAAGGGTAATTAGCTACTGAAAAAATTGAAGTATATGCAAGCTACTTCAGAGTTAAGACGATGACTTGCATTATCTTGGAGGTTCAGTTCATGCGTTTGCCTTCCTTCTTATATCATATTCTAACTTTACAACGACTGTAAAAATGACGTAAAAATATTTCATGGTAATTAGACTTTTTATCTATTTGATGTAAAACACACTCAAGATGAAACTAGCTTCATCAACAGTTACAGTCTTTAGGAGAGAGTACTCGAGAAGAGAGGAGAATGTGAGCGAAGAAATATACCAAGGTCCTGTTAGATAACATGGGATTATCACCAGTGGATAGATCCTCAGACACATGATTGTGTGCTATCATCAACTTAAACAAAATTTCTCCAACGATGGCTGTGATAAGTTCCTTTTCACTGCCAAGGCAGAAAAAATCTCAGTTCCAAACCATTAAAAGATCACTGAAACTTCAAATGGCTCATAAAAATGTTAACCCAACGCACTACATAATGAAATGGCAATCAATGAGCTAAAAGATCACTGAAACTTTATGCAGAACATAATTTACCTGATGTAAAGATATAAACATACACACTGATGTTTAGTAATTGTGTGAACGTTGCATAATGCTATTGCAGCAAGTATTTGGTCCAAACAATGGATTATATTCTCACAGTTTGCCATCGAGTGAAAATATCACTCAACCATGGGTTGAATTACAGAATTACACGATTATGTGGCTGAACAGAATGAAGTTTTAAAGATAGTTCACTGAGCCAAACTCAGATATGTAGTGTAAACAGGGTCAATTCGAGAGAAAGATTTGGCCTGAAAAGGAAGAAGAGGGAATTGAAAATGTTAACCCAGTTAATTCCCATCAATAATTTCCTCTTTTTTTCTCTAGTTTAGTCCCCATAAAGCTTTGAAACAGGCTCGGTAACAATCATAAACCCAAGCAAGTGAGCAAAACAATTTAGAATACACCAGAGTCAACCAATATTTGCTTTTTTTGCTGGGAAAATGTCGTTGGGCTTCCTTTCCTGACATTCTCGACATTACCTCCGTCGATTGAGCAAATAAATCAGAAGAAACCTACAAGAAAAGAAGACAGATTTAATGCAACATACCTTTCATATGAGCTTAGTCCCATCCCTTGACTTTACCAGCCCCAACAAGAGCCTTCTTCCACAGCTTGACTTTCTCATCGCCGAATCTCTGCTTGTGCTCGTCCAGGGCGTCTCTGTAGCGTGATTTTTGGTCCAGCTGCACATCAGACCGTTCCACTTGGTAGAAAACGGGCAGGATCTCTTTCTTCCCTCCTGATCTAGACGAATGCTCTACCATGAGTGCGAGCGTCTCAAGGCACTGAGGGCTATTAGCATAGGCTGTTGAAAAGATAGGTATGTAGATGTTGGAGCTGGAGACCGATAGCTGAAGCTCTTCGGGTAGAATAGATGGGACGTCGCCAACTCTGAAAACGCGAATTCCGTCAGCTTCCAAGCAGCGACAGAGGGAACCAACGAATCCAATGGGACTATCCGATCCAATGTAACTCAGGATCACATCATCTTGATTCAGCCTCGCTGGTTTATCTTCGACGAGGTCAGATAATTCAGCAACACTCGATTCTGCCCCTGATTTTAGCTTCTCCTGTTTTCTTGACTCGCCTTCTCGGCCAAAACTGGGCGCGACTTCTCTCCGTTTTCTGCTTCGGGAATCAGCCATAGTAGTTTCCGACTTCAATTCAATCTTTCGTCGTCCAGTTTTCACTCTACCTGGGTTTTTCAGAGAATGGCCAAGTGAACCGTTCGGGTTTGCCTTAACGGTCGTTCCATCCCAGCCTAAGAAGACAAATTCCACCAAAAAAAAAAAAAAAAATTAATTAAAAAAATTCAAAATGTAATCATTTACCAATTTTCAGTCTTGAGTAAAATAACTGTACACAATATATTTACGAACTACGGAGCAATGGTACGATGATGGACGTAAGTTACTAAGGATAAATAATTTATAATAAATTCAAGTTGTTGACAGTATCCCATAAAAAGTCACAAACGTTAGGAAATTCTAGCACACGAGACTTTGAGGTAAATCACTTGTTATTATTTCGTTTGTTTCGCAAAAAATAACTTCAAGAAAAATATTTTCTGAATTTTTCAAGATTCAGTTTATGGAAAATAAATTGATTAAGGAAAATATTTTCCATTAATGAAAAAAAAATACTTTCCACTTTTCAAGTGGGGAAAATATTTTTCATATCTTCTTTCACCAAACAACTTTTTCTTTCATTTTTATTTTTCTTTTCTTTTTTTCGTTTTTCTTTTTTTAAATTGAGTTTTTAATTATTTTTCTTTTTTCTTTTTTCTTTTCTTTTGTTTCCTTTTCTTTTAATTATAATGCAACTTTTCCTTATTTTACAAGAAGATCGAGAAAATTAGTTAATTATCATGAATTAAACAATGAATACATATAGCTAGTTTTGTCTTTGAAAGATTCCATAGCTTTGGCACGTAAACTTCTTAGATCGGAGCAGGTCTGTTAGCTTCTTCTCTTCCTCGAGCCCGAGGAAATCACCTGGTCTTTACGCCTTTTCTTGAGCTTCTCACTCATGGATATCTGCAATAACCACTTGGGGCTTCCATCAACTAAATGGCCCGATGTTTGCCGTTACGAAGCCTTTCTCAGTTTCAGAGGAGGAGATATTCGGGGGGGCTTCGTTGAATTTCTCTACGAAGGCCTCGCTGATTCAGGGATCATTGCATTTATCGATCATCGTGGGATCGAGATCGGAGAACATATCATGCCTAAGATCTTACAAGTGATTGGGAAAACGCAGATCTGCATTCCCATCTTCTCCAAAGATTTCGCTTCCAGTAAGAGTTGTCTGAAGGAGGTAGAGAAAATGGTGGAGTGTGACAGGACAATCATGCCCATTTTCTACGACGTCTCCCCTTCGGTGGTCGGTGAACAAAAGGAGAGTTATCGGCAGTCCTTCCGCGACCATGTGGCCGATGGAGTGACGTCAACGACTATAAACAACTGGAAGAAGGCTCTGCATAGTGTTTCAAGAAAACGAGGATGGGAATTGGAGAAATTCCAGCACGGGTAATACGAAATCAAGATTTATATGCTTCTTTCGACTTTTACAACGGTGGTCATCGAGTATGAAATTAAGAAAAGAAAAAAGTCAATGCATCTGTTCTTCTGCTTGGTGTATTATCCGAGCTGTTGTTACTTTTCACATCTTACTCTTTCCTCTTTTCCCTTTGGCAGGCAGCGTGAACTTATAAATGAGGTTGTTTCCACGGTCCGCCGGTTGTTGAGGAAGGATGACTTATATGTGACGGCACATTTAGTGGGGATGGATCAACCTGTGCAAGAGGTGATGAGAAAACTTGGTGTTGGCTATGAAAATGGAGAAGTAATTAAAGGGCAAATGGTGACAGGAAAACGTGTGGTTGAGATATCGGGCCTTCCAGGAATTGGTAAGTCCACTCTTGCCGCGGTTGTCTACAACAAAATCCATCATCTCTTCGAAGGTAAGAGTTTCCTTAAAGAGGTTGAGCAAACGAGACTCCTGTCTCTCCAAGAAGATTTAGTTAGTGGCCTCCAAAAGAGAGCATACACGTTCAAATCTCCTGCTGAAGGTAACGAATTTATCAAGTACAAATTTGGAGATCTAAGAGTTCTCATTATTCTTGACGATGTTAGTGATTTTAAACAAATCAATTCACTAGCTGGAGATCTAAGTTGGTTTGGTCCAGGAAGCAGAATCATTGTAATATCTAAGAGAAGTAATCTTGTTGACAACCATAATCAGGTGCATGTGACCTCTGCGAGCGGCAATACTGTTAACAGGTGTGATGACATCCTCGTTGAAAAGTACAAGCTAAAAGAAATGAATAGTGACCATGCTTTTCAGCTATTTTGTAGTGTTCTTAGAAAAACCTCTTCAAGAGGAATTCTCCTCATTGGCATGGGACATTATTTTGGCTGCCGGAGGAATTCCTCTAGTGATTGAGGTTGTCGGTTCATTTTTACATGGAAAGACCATAGAGTTTTGGAAGGAAGCATTGGGTAAATTGAAACGAGAGCCTTACGATGAGGAAGTAAAACGAATTCTGAAGAGAAGATATGATGATCTAGATAAATATGCCCAAGAGATATTCCTCGATATAACATGTTTTTTCGTGGGAAAGGACAAGACAATACCCTCTTACATGTGGGAAACTTGTAAATATGATCCTTATAGTGGAATCAACGAGCTTCACGACTTGTCTTTGGTCAAAACCAAAGAAAAACAATGAATTGTGGATGAATAATCAACTAAAAGTCCTTGGGAGGCATATTGTCAAGGAGGAAAATCCAAGTGAACCTTTCAAGCGGAGCAGGTTATGGAATCAGGAGGATATTGAACCAGTATTGAACGAAAGGAAGGTAAATTTTGAAGACAAGAAGGTCTCTTTTGTAGTCTGAATTAAAGTACTTCTTTTGAATACTTATTCTATTTTCAGGGATAATTGTCAATGCACTTCTATTTCACTTTCTCATTTTGCCATTTTTCCAGGATTGGCAGGAGGCTGCAAGTGAAGCCCTCAATGCCACATTCGACAAACCCCATTTATTTCCTGAACGTAGATTCTTTTGTGAGTTCTCGAAGCTTAGGTATCTTAAAATGAACCACGCTATTGTCAAAGCATATAAGCAGAGTGCAAAGAGCTCCAGAGAGGATTTTTACCTTCGAAGGTTAAAGTGGCTTGAATGGCAAGGGTGCAACGATATCTCCAGTCTACTTGCTTTAGATATGTCAAAATTGATCGTTCTTGATTTGTCTGGGAGTACCTCCAGCCATTGGCAGTGCTGGACACCAATTATGATGGTATGATGACATAACTGTGCATTTTCTTTTGCATCCAATTTGACAATAGCTTATATTATTCTCTTGTTTTGCAGAGGGCCAAGAACTTGAAAGTTTTGATCCTAAAAGATTGTCGTTTGCTAATGGAATCTCCATTTTCCCATGCTGCTGTGACCTTAGAGAGACTAAACCTGGAACGTTCAACATTACCTACGTGTGCTGTGAGGTCCATTAGCGAGCTAAGGAACTTAGTTTCTTTGAATATCAAGTTCTGCAGCCTCGTGCAAGAGCTGCCAAAAGATATAGTTTCCTTGGAAGCTTTGAAAGAGCTATACATCGATGGAACTCCCATTAAAGCCATTGATATCGCAGAGGGTTCCTATGGGAAGCTTAAAATTCTGAGTGCTTGCAACTGCGAATTCTTGTCTCTACCCAATTCAATTGGTAACTTGAAATCTCTTTCGTACCTGGCATTAAACGAGACTAAACTGAGTAAGCTCCCTTGTTCTATCGGATTGTTGGAGAATCTCCAGACGCTATCTCTGAGAAACTGTAGGAGCTTGTGGAAATTGCCGGATTCCATTGGAGACCTCAAAAAGCTGCAAGTCATGGATCTTTCAAGCACAATAGTTGACGAAATACCATCCTCTGTCAAGGATTTACAAAACTTGAAAGAACTAAAGATGGCTGGCACTCACATAAGAAAATTTCCTGGAGGCATTAAGAATCTAGAGAGTTTAGAAGAGATAGATTTCTCGGGCTGCAGAAATTTGAGAGGGGAGTGCAACATTACGGGATTATCGTCTTTGCGGGTGTTACTTCTAGAACACACTGATATTTCTCGGCTGATTGTCACGGATCGCCAATCCTATAATCCCAAAAACCTCAAACTAGATGGCGATGTCCCCATCTCGATAATTGGAACTATCCAAGGGCATGGCATCGGTTCAACAGATGTGAGACTAGACCACCGTTCAAGGCTGACGGACATCATATCAGCATGCGATGATGAGTCAGAGACCGTAGCAATGTGGCGGTCAGACAGAAGCAAGGAAGTCATCGGTGGATGAGGTTTGGCTACGGAGGAAGTTAGCGCTCCTATCCCATTAAATCAAATTTGTAAATCATCAAGCATGTCAACTGATCTTCCTGCAATAAGGGCTATTAGGAGCATAGCCATATTCGAATTTTCGCTTCTATTCTGAATTTTCAATTTACATTCTTCTTCCATTTTCTTGACCTTCACACTCGCACACTTTTTATTGGCTTGCACGCATGTCAATTTCCTGCAATTTTGTGCGTACATGTTAGCTTTGGTTTTGACTCGGTGTAAGTATTACACAGTTTATTTGATTGATTTGCAAGATAACTGCAAGGTCGTCAAAGTATGAGTTTTAGTTCCTTTCTCGATCGTTCATCTCATTAGTAGTCTCCTTGATCAATAGTAGAGGATGAAATCTTGTTCTTCTTTCGTCAATTTTAAAACTAGAACAAAAAAATTTGATGTTGCATCTGACCATCTAACAAAAATTCTTCAGAGGTACAATATGTTTGTGAATGTCGCAACTATATTACCCAAAATTGGCAGTGATTGCTTTTTCAAATCAACTTGAAAATGATTATTGCTCGGTTCTCTTAATCATTGATTTTATTTAACTAGTATGAAAACTATATATGCAATATTCTAAATATGGTTAACATAACATTCTGTCAATCAAAAGAATATCCACATGAAAAATTGTGCTTACGTGCACAATAGAAAAGAGAAAACTTTCTGATTCTAACAGAGTATTGTGATTAATCTAACTAACAAAAAATTAGTGTATTTATTTCCAAGACTTATAATGGAATGTATTTAATGACACTTATAATCAATGAAAATATCTACTATATGATTAATAGGCTGGTTTTCTAAGACATTTTTAATCTTTCTTAATGAGAATTTTTAGGACTATATCTTGTGATATTATGATTCACATATGTATGATATATTATCCTTATCTATTAATCATGTTTCGAGTTTGTGTTATTTACAACATCCATATATGTTGGAAAATTTTAATTTGTTCAAAATCTGATGTTGCTTTTTAGGAATAATAATCTTGGATTATAGTGGATATATATAAATCCAAGGTTCAGCACGAGATATTCGTTGGTTACTTCTTTTATCCTAGTTTGAGTAATTGACCAAGAAGTGAACGTCTCTACCTTGTTCAATGTAAAAAGTCCCACAAGAAAGACACAGAAAAGGGCAGCTCTTTTTAAATCCGTGCAGCGGACTCCAAAAAGGATTAACAACGATCTGAACAGACGACTCTTTCTTGGACGCGCGAAAGAGTCTGTTCTTCGGCCAGGTATAGGAGCAAGACACATGGAATTTAATTTATTGTGAATTTTACATCCAAGTGAGTTATTTATTTATAAAAATTGTGGGTTTGGACTTAATCTAACTAAGGGAAACACTCGTGTGTATGAGCAATTGTAGCTCTAACTCTTCAATTATTGGTGAATTATTTGTTACTGGCTCTCTTTGTAGAATATGTACCAACTCTCGGACAGAACCATAATATCCGATATCATTTATTTTTCCTAGTTTATATCTCTAGTAATTTTGTATTAACTTAGGTTGCAAGTGATAACCATTATTTTTTTTTTCTGTCTTTCAATTTTTTTGTTCCTAAGAACAAGTTTGGAACAAAAATCTGTTTGGTAACGTAATTTTTATTTATTTATTTTAGGGAAAATTTTTAGCTTAGAAGTAGGTTTGAAATGAAAATAAGAAGTAGAAATTTTCTATTTTTCTATTTTTGGAAAAAAAAAATAAGAAATAAAAATTTTACTCATTGCTTACTCTTGACACCAATCGCCTACCGGTCCCTACCGACCATCTTGGAGGGAGATATTTAAGAAGGTCTATAAATAAATTTATGTTCCGAGAATAAAAGCTTTGTGTCGTAATCAAACATTAATTTTATTCAGAAACTCATCCAAATAATAGAAATAGAAAAATCTATTAATTGTCAGAAATAAGACTTGGAGATAGAATGGCGTTCGCATTCTTTGTTGCAAGATCCTGTCAATTTTCACGTTAATTTTATAACATTGAAGAAAAAGAAATATATTTAAAAAAAATTGAACAACTAAGTAAATCCAATTCTTTCATAGTGTGAAATGGTATAAGTTACTCGGATTCATGTGACCTAAGCAATTCCACTTTCATCTCAGGAGAAAAGGCCAAAAAAGGTTGGCCCCAGCTGTGTGCGTTCATCGTCATACGGTGGTTGAAAGCATCGCTGCCAGCTTTTCCCTCTGTCCCTCCACCTTGCGTTGCAGGCGGGGGAGAAGACTGCATTTGCTAATCTTTAGATGCTCAATAGACATTAGTTTCTCTAATCTTTTGGAACTTAAAGTTTTGTTCAATGCACATGGGTCATGGAAGGATTGCCACAACGTATATCTTGTTTTCTCTGTGATAAATTAGCGGCTGCTCTGAAAATCTTACACAAACTCGGCCCCCAAATAAGATGACACCATCTCGACTTGCAGTTGCTACGTTGCCTGTGGTGAGCTCGTATACATCGTTTTACTTCCAAACCCGTCAGATTTAAAAATGGGGCGTGTGCACGAGAAATCAAATCATACATTGTAATGAAATACTCGAGTTAAGAATAATTACGTGCAACTGGGGTAAGATCACAGAGAGTGAATGAAAAGGTTAGTGGCATTGTTGGCCTTTGTATCTGCACGATGTGGTGGGCGTGTTGGGGCCGAGCTTTTGCGTACAGCGTAAACATCATAAGTCTTACCATGGTACGCGTGGATGATCGATGAGGAGCGACAGAAGTGCCTCAGCAACCAACGGCCACGACCCCTCATGCTCACTCATCGGCTGAACGAGTCAATGTCATGACTCTCGAATTCAACAAGGCTTTCTCTGTCCATCTTCACTTTTGGCAGAAGAAATTGGTAATCTGCAAGCTGGGCAAAAGCTTAGCTCGGCCAACAAAAAGAGAAATGCACACATCTTTTAGTACATACTCACAACATTTGATATTGATGTTCCAACTTTATTTTTTTTCCAGTAATAATTCAAATTTTTTCCTACTATTTATTATAGAACACGACCACGGTCACTCAACAACTCAATCGAGGTATATGCCATGACTCTTGGTTCACTTTATTCCTTTGCATTGATGGAAATTAGTGTTGTTCAAGCTGGAGCAAGAGCTTAGCTAGGCTGACAAAAGAGAAAAGCATACACATTTTAGTACATACCATTGACATTTGATGTTGATGGTTGAACTTTGATCTTTTTTGTGATAATAATGCAAATTTTTTTTTACTATTTTTGGAGAACATGACCACAGTGCTCACTAGCTCAATCGAGTCATTGTTGTGACTTTCAGTTGTAACAAAGTTTTCTTTATCCATTTTCACATTATTTTTTGGCAGATGTAAATTAGTACTGTCCAAGCTGAGCAAGAGTTTAGCTCTACTGACAAAGAGTAAAGCATGAACTTTTTAGTACATACCCTTGACATTTGGTGTTGATGCTTAGACTTTGATCCTTTTTTGCGATAATAATTTAAATATTTTCTATTGTTTCTTTGAGAACACAATCACGGTGCTCACCAGCTTAATCAAATGAATGTCGTGTCTCTCGGTTCCAACAAAGCTTTCTTTATCCATCTTCACTTTATTCCTTGATTGATGGAAATTAGGGCTATCCAAGCTGGACAAGAGCTTAACTGGGCTAACAAAGAGAGAAAAGTATACACATTTTAGTACATACCATTGACATTTGATGTTGATGGTCAAACTTTAATCCTTTTTTTGCGATAATAATGCAAACTTTTTTTTAATATTTCTTGGATAACATGACAATAGTGCTCACCAGCTCAATCGAGTCAATGTCGTGACTTTCAGTTACAACAAAGTTTTCTTTATCCATCTTCACTTTATTCTTTGGCATATGTAAATTAGTATTGTCCAAGCTGGGCAAGAGTTTAGCTCTACTGACAAAGAGAAAAGCATGCACATTTTAGTACATACCCTTGACATTTGGTGTTGATGCTTAGACTTTGATCATTTTTTGCAATAATAATTTAAATATTTCTCTATTGCTTCTTTGAGAACACAACCATGGTGCTCACCAGCTTAATCAAGTCAATGTCGTGTCTCTTGGTTCCAACAAAGCTTTCTTTATACATCTTCACTTTATACCTTGATTGATGAAAATTAGAGCTGTTCAAGCTGGGACAAGAGCTTAACTGGGCTAACAAAGAGAGAAAAGCATACACATTTTAGTACATATCCTTGACATTTGATGTTGATGGTCAAACTTTGATCCATTTTTGTGATAATAATGCAAACTTTTTTTACTATTTCTTGGAGAACATGACAACAGTGCTCACTAGCTCAATCGAGTCAATGTCGTGACTTTCAGTTGCAACAAAGTTTTCTTTATCCATTTTCATATTATTCTTTGGCAGATGTAAATTAGTACTGACCAAGTTGAGCAAGAGTTTAGCTCTACTGACAAAGAGAAAAGCATGCACCTTTTAGAACATACCCTTCACATTTGGTGTTGATGCTTAGACTTTGATCCTTTTTTGCGATGATAATTCAAATATTTTTCTATTGTTTCTTTGAGAACACAACCATGGTGCTCACCAGCTTAATCAAATGAATGTCGTGACTCTCGGTTCCAACAAAGCTTTCTTTATCCATCTTCACTTTATTCATTGATTGATGGAAATTAGGCTATCCAAGTTGGACAAGAGCATAACTAAGCCGACAAAAAAGAGAAAAACATACACATTTTAGTACATACCCTTGACATTTGATGTTGGTGGTCAAACTTTGACCCTTTTTTGTGATAATAATGCAAACATTTTTTACTATTTCTTGGAGAACATGACCACAGTGCGCACCGGCTCAACAAGTAAATGTCATGACTTTCAGTTGCAACAAAGTTTTCTTTATCCATTTTCACTTTATTTTTTGGCAGATGTAAATGAGTACTATCCAAGCTGGGTAAGAGTTTAGCTCTCGACAAAGAGAAAATCATGCACATTTTATTACATACCCTTGACATTTGGTGTTAATCCTTAGACTTTGATCATTTTTGCAATAATAATTCAAATATTTCTATTGTTCTTTG
The DNA here is from genome assembly GCA_014182545.1 of Eucalyptus globulus. NCBI lineage: Eukaryota > Viridiplantae > Streptophyta > Magnoliopsida > Myrtales > Myrtaceae > Eucalyptus > Eucalyptus globulus. The sequence goes on along the minus strand of CM024723.1, from coordinate 6,458,310 downwards.
AGAACACAACCACGGTGCTCACCAGCTTAATCAAGTGAATGTCGCGTCTCTCGGTTCCAACAAAGCTTTCTTCATCCATCTTCACTTTATTACCTTGATTAATAGAAATTAGTGCTGTTCAAGCTAGACAAGAGCTTAACTGGGCTGACAAAGAGAAAAATCCATACACATTTTAGTACATATCCTTGACATTTGATGTTGATGGTCAAACTTTGATCCTTTTTTGCGATAATAATGCAATTTTTTTTTTATTATTTCTTGGAGAACATGACAACAGTGCTCACTAGCTCAATCGAGTCAATGTCGTGACTTTCAGTTTCAACAAAGTTTTCTTTATCCATCTTCACTTTATTCTTTGGCAGATGTAAATTAGTACTATCCAAGCTGGGCAAGATTTTAACTCTACTGACAAAGAGAAAAGCATGCACATTTTAGTACATACCCTTAACATTTGGTGTTGATGCCTAAACATTGATCATTTTTTGCAATAATAATTCAAATATTTTCTATTGTTTTTTGAGAACACAACCACGGTGCTCACCAGATTAATCAAGTCAATGTCATGTCTCTCGGTTCCAACAAAACTTTCTTTATCCATCTTTACTTTATTCCTTGATTGATGGAAATTAGGGCTGTCCAAGCTAGACAAGAGATTAACTATGCCGACAAAGGGAGAAAGGCATACACATTTTAGTACATACCCTTGACATTTGATGTTGATGGTCAAACTTTGATCCTTTTTTGCGATAATAATGCAAACTTTTTTTACTATTTATTGGAGAACATGACAATAGTGCTCACGAGCTCAATCAAGTCAATATCGTGACTTTTAGTTTTAACAAATTTTTCTTTATCCATCTTCACTTTAGTCTTTGGCAGATGTAAATTAGTACTTTCTAAACTGGGCAAGAGTTTAGCTCTACTAACAAAGAGAAAAGCATGAACATTTTAGTACATACCCTTGACATTTGGTGTTGATGCTTAGACTTTGATCTTTTTTGCAATAATAATTCAAATATTTTTCTATTGTTTTTGGAGAACACAACCACGGTGCTCACCAGATTAATGAAGTCAATGTCATGTCTCTCGGTTCCAACAAAGCTTTCTTTATCCATCTTCACTTTATTCCTTGATTGATGGAAATTAAGTGTTGTCCAAGCTGGACAAGAGCTTAAGCTGGGCCGACAAAGAGAGAAAAAGCATACACATTTTAGTACATACCATTGACATTTGATGTTGATGGTCAAACTTTGATCCTTTTTTGCGATAATAATGCAAACATTTTTTACTATTTCTTGGAGAACATGACCACAGTGCTCACTAGCTCAATCAAGTCAATATCATGACTTTCAATTTCAACAAAGTTTTCTTTATCCATTTTCACTTTATTTTTGGCAGATGTAAATTAGTACTGTCCAAGCTGAGCAAAAATTTAGCTCTACTAAGAAAGAAAAGCATGAACTTTTAGTACATACCCTTGACATTTGGTGTTGATGCCTAAACTTTGATCATTTTTGCAATAATAATTTAAATATTTTCTATTGCTTTTTGAGAACACAACCACGGTGCTCACTAGATTAATGAAGTCAATGTCATGTCTCTTGGTTCCAACAAAGCTTTCTTTATCCATCTTCACTTTATTCCTTGATTGATAGAAAATTAGTGTTGTTCAAGCTGGACAAGAGCTTAACTGGGCTGACAAAGAGAGAAAAACATACACATTTTAGTACATATCCTTAACATTTGATGTTGATGGTCAAACTTTGATCTTTTTTTGCGATAATAATGCAAACTTTTTTTACTATTTCTTAGAGAACATGACCATAGTGCTCACTAGCTCAATCGAGTCATTGTTGTGACTTTCAGTTGCAACAAATTTTTCTTTATCCATCTTCACATTATTCTTTGGCAGATGTAAATTAGTACTGTCCAAGCTGAGCAAGAGTTTAGCTCTCGACAAAGAGTAAAGCATGAACTTTTTAGTACATACCCTTGACATTTGGTGTTGATGCTTAGACTTTGATCCTTTTTGCGATAATAATTCAAATACTTTTCTATTGTTTTTGGAGAACACAACCACGGTGCTCACCAGATTAATGAAGTCAATGTCATATCTCTCGGTTCCAACAAAGCTTTCCTTATCCATCTTCACTTTATTCCTTGATTGATGGAAATTAGCGCTGTCCAAGCTAGACAAGAGCATAACGGGTCGACAAAAGAGAAAAACATACACATTTTAGTACATACCCTTGACATTTGATGTTGATGGTCAAACTTTGATCCTTTTTTTGCGATAATAATGCAAACTTTTTTACTATTTCTTGGATAACATGACCACAGTGCTCACTAGCTCAATCGAGTCAATGTCGTGACTTTCAGTTGCAACAAAGTTTTCTTTATCCATCTTCACTTTATTTTTTGGCAGATGTAAATGAGTACTATCCAAGGTGGGTAAGAGTTTAGCTCTACTGACAAAGAGAAAAGCATGCACCTTTCAGTACATACCCTTGACATTTGGTGTTGATGCTTAGACTTTGATCATTTTTTGCAATAATAATTTAAATATTTCTATATTGCTTCTTTGAGAACACAACCACGGTGCTCACCAGCTTAATCAAGTCAATGTCGTGTCTCTCGGTTCCAACAAAGCTTTCTTTATCCATCTTCACTTTATACCTTGATTGATAGAAATTAGTGTTGTTCAAGCTGGACAAGAGCTTAACTGGGCTGACAAAGAGAGAAAAGCATACACATTTTAGTACATATCCTTGACATTTGATGTTGATGGTCAAACTTTGATCCCTTTTTGCGATAATAATGCAAACTTTTTTTACTATTTCTTGGAGAACATGACCACAGTGCTCACTAGCTCAATCGAGTCATTGTTGTGACTTTCAGTGGCAACATAGTTTGCTTTATCCATTTTCACATTATTCTTTGGCAGATGTAAATTAGTACTGTCCAAGCTAAGCAAGAGTTTAGCTCTACTAAGACAAAGATTAAAGCATAAACTTTTAGTACATACCCTTGACATTTGGTGTTGATGCTAGACTTTGATCCTTTTTTTGCGATAATAATTCAAATACTTTTCTATTGTTTTTGGAGAACACAACCACGGTGCTCACCAGATTAATGAAGTCAATGTCATGTCTCTCGGTTCCAACAAAGCTTTCCTTATCCATCTTCACTTTATTCCTTAATTGATGGAAATTAGCGCTGTCCAAGCTAGACAAGAGCATAACTGGGCCGACAAAGAGAGAAAAACATACACATTTTAGTACATACCCTTGACATTTGATGTTGATGGTCAAACTTTGATCCTTTTTTTGCGATAATAATGCAAACTTTTTTTACTATTTCTTGGAGAACATGACCACAGTGCTCACTAGCTCAATCGAGTCAATGTCGTGACTTTCAGTTGTAACAAAGTTTTCTTTATCCATCTTCACTTTATTCTTTGGCAAATGTAAATTAGTACTGTCCAAGCTGAGCAAGAGTTTAGCTCTACTGACAAAGAGTAAAGCATGAACTTTTTAGTACATACCCTTGACATTTGGTGTTGATGCTTAGACTTTGATCCTTTTTTGCGATTATAATTCAAATACTTTTCTATTGTTTGTTAGAGAACACAACCACGGTTCTCACCAGATTAATGAAGTCAATGTCATATCTCTCGGTTCCAACAAAACTTTCTTTATCCATCTTCACTTTATTCCTTGATTGATGGAAATTAGCGCTGTCCAAGCTAGACAAGAGCTTAACTGGGTCGACAAAGAGAGAAAAGCATACACATTTTAGTACATACCCTTGACATTTGATGTTGATGGTCAAACTTTGATCCTTTTTTGCAATAATAATGCAAACTTTTTTACTATTTCTTAGAGAACATGACCACAGTGCTCACCAGCTCAATCGAGTCAATGTCGTGACTTTCAGTTGCAACAAAGTTTTCTTTATCCATCTTCACTTTATTCTTTGGCATATGTAAATTAGTATTGTCCAAGTTGGGCAAGAGTTTAGCTCTACTGACAAAGAGAAAAGCGTGCACCTTTTAGCACATACCTTTCACATTTGGTGTTGATGCTTAGACTTTGATCCTTTTTTGCGATAATAATTCAAATATTTTTCTATTGTTTTTTTGAGATTACAACCACGGTGCTCACCAGCTTAATCAAGTCAATGTCGTGTCTCTCGGTTCCAACAAAACTTTCTTTATTCATCTTCACTTTATTCTTTGATTGATGGAAATTAAGGCTGTCCAAGCTGGACAAGAGCTTAACTAGGCCAAAAAAGAGAGAAAAAAATACACATTTTAGTACATACCATTGACATTTGATGTTGATGGTCAAACTTTGATCCTTTTTTGCGATAATAATTCAAATATTTTTCTATTGTTTCTGTGATAACACATCCACGGCGATCACCAGCTTAATCAAGTCAATGTCGTATCTCTCGGTTCCAACAAAGCTTTCTTTATCTATTTTCACTTTATTCCTTGATTGATGGAAATTAGTGCTGTCGAAGCTGGATAGGAGCATAACTGGGCCGACAAAGAGAGAAAAGCATACACATTTTAGTACATAGCCTTGACATTTGATGTTGATGGTCAAACTTTGATTCTTTTTTGTGATAATAATGCAAACTTTTTTTACAATTTCTTGGAGAACATGACCACAGTGCTCACCAGCTCAATCGAGTGAATGTTGTGACTTTCAGTTGCAACAAAGTTTTCTTTATCCATCTTCAATTTATTCTTTGGCAGATGTAAATTAGTACTGTCCAAGCTGGGCAAGAGTTTAGCTCTACTGACAAGGAGAAAAGCATACACCTTTTAATACATACCCTTGACATTTGGTGTTGATGCTTAGACTTTGATCCTTTTTTGCGATAATAATTCAAATATTTTTCTATTGTTTATTTGAGAACACAACCACGGTGCTCACCAGCTTAATCAAGTGAATGTCGTGTCTCCCAGTTCCAACAAAGCTTTCTTTATGCATCTTCACTTTATTCCTTGATTGATGGAAATTAGGGCTGTCCAAGCTGGACAAGAGCTTAACTAGGCCGACAAAGAGAGAAAAGCATACACATTTTAGTACATACCCTTGACATTTGATGTTGATGGTCAAACTTTGATCATTTTTTGGCGATAATAATGCAAACTTTTTTTACTATTTCTTGGAGAACATGACCACAGTGCTCACCATCTCAATTGAGTCAATGTTGTGACTTTCAGTGGCAACAAAGTTTTCTTTATCCATATTCACTTTATGTTTTGGCAGATGTAAATTAGTACTGTCCAAACTGGGCAAGAGTTTAGCTCTATTGACAAAGAGAAAAGCATGAACCCTTTGGTACATACCCTTGACACTTGGTGTTGATGCTTAGACTTTGATCATTTTTTGCGATAATAATTCAAATATTTTTCTATTGTTTCTTGGAGAACACAACCACGGTGCTCACCAGATTAATCAAGTCAATGTCGTGTCTTTCGGTTTCAACAAAGCTTTTATTATCCATCTTCACTTTATTCCTTGATTGATGGAAATTAGGGCTGTCCAAGCTGGACAAGAGCTTAACTGGGCCAACAAAGAGAGAAAAGCATACACATTTTAGTACATACCCTTGACATTTGATGTTGATGGTCAAACTTTGATCATTTTTTTTGCGATAATAATGCAAACTTTTTTTACTATTTCTTGGAGAACATGACCACAGTGCTCACCAGCTCAATCGAGTCAATGTCGTGACTTTCAGTTGCAACAAAGTTTTCTTTATCCATCTTCACTTTATTCTTTGGCATATGTAAATTAGTATTGTCCAAGCTGGGCAAGAGTTTAGCTCTACTGACAAAGAGAAAATCATGCACCTTTTAGCACATACCCTTCACATTTGGTGTTGATGCTTAGACTTTGATCCTTTTTTGCGATAATAATTCAAGTATTTTTCTACTATTTCTTGGAGAACACGACCACATGCTCACCAGCTCAATCGAGTCAATGTCGTGGCTCTTGGTTGCAACAAAGCTTTCTTCATCCATCTTCACTTTATTCCGTGATAGATGGAAATTAGTGTTATCCAAAATGGACAAGAGCTTAGCTCGGCCAACGAAGAGAGAAAAGCATATATCTTTTAGTACGTACCATTGATGTTTGATGTTGATGCTCAAACTTTTATTCTTGTTTTAGATAATAATTCAAATCTTTTTCTACTGTTTCTTGAAGAACACGACTGCGGTGCTCACCAGCTCAATTAAGTCAATGTCATGACTCTTGGTTGCAACAAAGTTTCTTTATCCATCTTCACTTTATTCCATGACAGATGGAAATTAGTGTTGTCCTAGCTAGGCAAGAGCTTAGCTTGGCTGAGAGAGAGAGAGAAGCATATAGCTTTTAGTACATTCCCTCAATGTTTGATGTTGATGTTCAAACTTTAATAATTTTTCCAATAATAATTCAAACTCTTTTCTTACTGTTTTTTGAAGAACACAACCAATTTCATTATTGTAAGTGAGTTTAATGTTTCTTAAGGTTTCCCAAATTTGCTCAATTTATGTTTCTCATTTGTAATTTTATGTTTAAGACTACTTAATTCACAAGCTAATGCATTGTTTGTCAAAAAATGGTGAAGTTGGCATGATTGGACCTAAACGACATCGTCTAACATATTTCTTGTCCCGAAACTAACAAATTGGTGCAAAATTATATAGGAAAAAGTTTTTCAAACTCTAAACCTAACCTCTAAATTGAGGAACTGGGGCTAAATGCAATTTGACTAGATTCAGCTTGGCTAGAAATCGTGATATATTTTTCATGATCTTACTACTTAAATGATATTGTGTGACATGAGAATTAATTAAAAAAAACATTTACCATTACCAAAGAAAAACACTTATGAACTAATGAAATATTGGTAATCAAAAAAGAAAAATATTTTAAAAAATTGACTATCACCGAAGAAAAATGTTTTGAAATGAACAAACAAAATATACGTCATAAATTAGATAAATTATTTTTTTAATAATTGTGCTTTTGAAAGCCACCAATTTGTGGCATTATTTTAGGCAAGACGGCTTACAATATTGCCCGATATCTGAAGACTAATCGAAGCCCAGAACATGTGGGTCTAGTGGTATCTTCTCGGTTCAAGAGATTTTAAATCATCTTACTTAGGTTGGGCTGGGCTGGGCTGGGAACTCATCTTATCAAACAAATCGAAAACGATGATTCAAGTGAGAAGCCCTAAAACACATTCCTATTATTTATTTGCCGCATGCTTCGCGCGAGGCTCTTAAGAAGATTATATTTAAAAGCAATAAATCACGCTAAATTCTATTTTGTTTCAAATGTTGTCCTTAAAAGACAATTCAATGTTCAGATATTCTCAGTTAACTAAATTTTGGGGGAAAAAAAGATATGAATTACATGGACATGGAGATCTTGATTCTAAGTCCATACTTCCTCTTATTTTACAAGAAAATTAAGGATACTATTCATTAGCATGAATTTGGCAATGAACTACATATAGCTAATTTTGTCTATGAAAATGCTTCCTATCAATAAGGGAAAATTCCAAATAAGGACTTGAAATACCTTGTTTTCTCAAATAAGAGCAAAATAAACTTTATTTCAAATAAGGATATGAAGTGACCATATTGTCTCAAATAAAAGTTTGGAGTATCATATCAATTTTAAAAAATGACATAATCTCTCAAACCAAAGGGCATTTTTGTCTTTTACTTTAAAATTTTTTCTATTAATTCCTTTTTTTTTCTTTTTTCTTTTTCCTCTTGCCTATGTCGACCGTGGCAAAGGTCGTTGGACTTAGGCAAGGGCGACCCTTGCCCGACACCATTGCAAGTGACCCTCGCGAGATCCGATGAGGGTGGCCCTTACTTGAGGCAGGTAACCTCCGCTAGCCATTGATGGCAATGGTTGGGGAGGGAAGAGAAAAAAAAAAAAAAAAAAAAAAAAAAAAAAAAAAAGAAAGAAGAAAAAATGAAAGAAATTTAATTTTTTTTTTTAAATATAGTTACAATTTTGTGACCAAAATACCTCTTCTCATATGACTGGAATAGTCACTAGCCAACCAAATGCCCTTATTTGAGATAATTTGACCATTTCAAGCCCTTATTTAATATAATGTTTTTCAAACCCTTATTTAAGAAGACGATAGCATTTTAAGCCCTTATTTGGAATTTTCCTATAAATAATAGTATGTGCTTTTTTTTTTGAAATTTTTTCATCTTGTAGTTCTTGAACGTTAGCTCTCATTTGATTCAGATTTTAGAGGGTAGTATCTAGGCTCAAAGTTTTGAACCAGTGTCAAACAAATTTCAGAGCAAAGGCAATTGTCATTCTTTTGAAATGGCAGCATAAGTAATCTTTATACTCTCAATGCGAATCCATCCCTTGCTTTCATATTTTATTCAGAACAATCCTTTGGACCACCTACATAAATGAATTTTGCTGATGGACACAATCTCAGTTTGGCCTATAGATAGGCTTCGTGGTTGGGAATCTCTGCACTATCCCTCAGCTTTATAGGGGAAATTCCCAGGACAATGCTGCTGCAGATTTGTTTTGACACAAATGAATGCGGCTCATTGAGGAACCGCAAGTAATGGAGAGAAAGAGCAATCAAGTTTCACAATGGAGCTAATGGCAGCATCCTCCAGATTTAATCTTGATATCCTTGGCTCCTCATCAATGATCAACCCAATCCTTCCTCTTAAATCCATATGTTGCTGCAGATAGCTCGCTAGTCTTCATACTCATTCTCTTCATCATCATCCTCGTTGTTTTATGCATATCTCCATCCTTCATCATCATTCTCTTGGTCCTCTTCCATCTCTTCCCTATCTTCTTCCTCGTATATCTCTTCTTTAACTGGCCACGGTTTCTTCACCACATTCAAAGTGACAGGAGTAGGGCTGCTGTCACCTTTCCTCTTAGCGGACTTTGCTGGAGACGTCTTCAAGTTCGGTTTCTGCCTGCTTTGTTTCTGGCTTTCCCTGTTGGCGCGCTTTCTGCTGTAATTATCTTGATAACTAGCTTCATCCAATTCATGATCCGCGTTGCACATGCCATCCTCAGCATTCGCATCAGCCATGTACTTGCGATGCTCTCTTCTCAAGTGAAGTTTGAGCTTGTACTCAAGAATATAAGCCTTGCCAAACGTCTCATACAGACAAGCATAAGGGCGGTCAGGCGGAAAAGCTTTTGTAGGGATCTTCTCCGGAGGTGGTGTTGTACTTCGTCACCTCAACTGCTGCATTCTGTGTAATTATGTAGAAAGTCCAAGACACAGATTCACTATCCATGCCGATTCATGGCTAGCTAATTTCAGCTGCTTTACCTTCTACAAATGTTTTGATTTTTTTTTTATTTCTTTTCTTTTCCAGCTTCACTCAGTGTTTAGTATCTTGCTCATCTTGCATCTCATTAGGGATCGAAGCCAATGCTTAAATTTCTGTGCAATGAATGGGTTGCTAAGGCTCCATTTTTTTTTTTTCACGAAAAATGGATGATTTAAAAAGTATTTTTTGAAAAATGATCATTTGTATCTCTTAAAATAATGAATTAATATCCTGAAAACCCAAAACTGGTACACCTATGACAAATTTACTCTAAACTAATTTTTTGACCATAAAAAACCCAAAACCGGTACACTTTTGGCAAATTTACCCTAAATTGGTATACTTGTAATAAATTTACATTTTATTAGTTTTCGTTAAATTTTATTGTCAAATTACTAAATTAACTGACACGTAACATTAGATTAATGTACTAATTTATAATTTTACTATAGGTTTGTCATAGTTATACCATTTGTGTGGTTTTTTGTGTTATAAATCTAATTTAACGAATGGTATATTTGTCATAAATGTACAGGTTTAAGGTTTGTGGAGGTTGAACGGAGTAAATTTGTTATAGGAATACTAATTTAGGGTTTTTGTGGCCACTTAGGATAATTTTATCATATGTGTACTAGTTTAGGGTTTTTCATGATTAAAAAATTAGTTTAGGGTAAATTTATCACAAATGTACCAATTTAGCGTTTTTTCAGGGTATTTATTAACTCAATAATAATTAACCAATGAAATTCATCATCGACAACAATTTTTGTCTAAATATTTTTGTGGATGATGAAAATATTTTTTGTTCGTTAATTTTTTGTAAGCTGTGCAAGTGATCCTTTTAGAAAAAATATTTTCAAAATCACTCATTTTCTACAAAATAAATAGAACATTATCCTTTCATTGCTTGATTTGCATCTACATATCTTTGCGTGTAGTATACTATGAAAAGAGGAAGCAAGAGCAACTCTTCCGCGCTAGGATGCCATGTAGGTTTAAGCTTGGCCAAGTTTCTATATTTTAGGCCAATTTCACTCTAGTATATCACTAGGCCGAGAATTGACCCATCCGGAACCGAACACCTCTAGTTCAAATTGAAAAATTGACCACAAAAAAATCACGCTGATGATCTACAATCCAACACGTAACCTGCAGATTAAAAGAACGCAGCTAGTGTAACTTACTTGGATCTGTAGTCCCAGTTCCGGTTTCTAATAAACAAAACATTTATAAATGAAACGTTTCATGAAGAAAATGACGGCCATTCATGAGGTTAATTGCTTTTCTTCAGCAACTAATGTGGACAATACTGTAAATTTTCATCTACATGAAGCATAATCTCTACGGTTAATTTTTTAGGACAGGCGCATTTTCGATACTGATGATTGCAACAATTGTTGATGAGAAGCTCAAGAAAAGATACGAAGCTGAAATTGAAATATTTTCGAACTCAATATAGTCTACATAACCGTTAAGTGTCATTTGAGAATGGATTAAATTATTTTTCTTGAGAATCTTAGCTAAATTAATGTTAACTTCATGAGTCATACATCCTTTCAATTTTCTTAACTTCATTCACCATGGAGTAGAGATTATTCTAGAAAAGAAAAATGAGCTAGTTCCTTTCGAGGGAACATTTAATTTGCTATGCACAGGGAAAAAAAATAGTGACAAGAAAAAGAGCTCAAGAGGACAATAAGTAACTTCGCAAAATTTGGTGCTATTGTGCAACGTGGTCAAAGTTCGGGAAAGTAATTTACGACTAATGTGTACAATACGGCTAATTTCCAATGACACAAAGCATTCCTCAACAGTTAATTTTCAATGATATTAGCGTTCTCTCTTACTCAGTGCATGTGTTGTTATATTATCATAATTGCTATGAATATATTACCGACAGTCATTGAAATTCGTGACTATGCTACAACGATACATATAAACCACGTTGAGAAGAAAGATAGAAATATAAGAAAGAGGGAACATATTCAATTGAGAAGATAGGCCAACGTCAGGGCCGGCTTGGACATATCCTCGAACATGGGGCGGGCATGAAAGGGAGGAACAATATCAACCTTTTTTGGACTCGGACTCAGGGGCAAACTAAAAAAAAAAAAAAATCATCAAATGGGCATTCGAAATTAATCACATTAGCCCACAGAAGGGGGGTTCACGGGAATGAGCGTTTAAAATGAGAGATCCCTACTCGACTTCCGCAACGGCGATGGGAGGGTGAACTCCAAATGGATCGAGCAATGACTGGCCGTCCCGCGGTGTTCCCGAAGCGAGATCCTCGGGAAAGTGACGCAACTTGGCACAAATCAAAAAGCTACGCACAAGACCTACCTGGTTCGGGGGGAGCACTGCGGCGACGGCGCTTGAGGAACGGACTCTGGCGACGGTCGACCACCCTCTCGAGCTCCCTCATTGTTTGGTTCTCTCCCTCTCACTCACTTAAAACTCTCCCGAGCTCTTCCATTCTCTCTCCCTCTGTAGCTTGAACCCCAAAAGAAAAGCCCCCCGAACAAATGAGCGAGCCTCTCTATTTTAAGGGCGACCGGCAGGCGCGAATGCCCCCTACCACCGCTAGCTTTCTGGCTGGACTGATTCTACCCGCGGATCACGCCACCATCTGCTCCATGGCGATCCCCTATCTCCTCTGCTCTTACTCTTCTCTATTTCCTTCTTTTCGCAGAAGCGTGGTTGGCATGAGGGGAGTAAGATGACCCGCGCGTGGGCCAGGGTGAAATAAAAGGAGATGGGCTGGCCCAAACGCAAAAAGGGAGAAAAGAAAAAGAGATAGGTGGGTGAGCCACACATAAAGAAAAATCCTCTACTCGGCCCTATTTGATTTTTCTTATACCTTTTAATGAATTTTTTTACTTTTTTTTTTTTTTTCTTTTTGATGACAAATTTTTTGGAATTTTTTTAAAAAATAATAAAAATGACCATTTCATACGCAGTGCAATAATGAAAACATGATACCTTTTAATGAATTTTTTTACTTTTCTTTTCTTTTATTACTTTTTAAAAAATTTCGATTTTTAAATTTTTTTTATTTTTAATTTTAATAATTAGTGATAGTTATGTAAATGCTCCTAATGTCTACACATAATGGATTTTTTTAAAAAAATACACGATGCATTTTGATGAAAATCATCTACTTACTCTTGACTTCCTTTTTTTTTACTACTAATTATTAATTTTATATGCAATTAAGTCCTCAATAAAATAATAAAATTTTAGTGTCAACGGTACTCATGAATATAAGCCTTGCCAAACTTCTCATACAGACAAGCATAAGGGCGGTCAGATGACGCCAACCCATCAGAAGGCCCACTGGAAGGCGGAGAAGCTTTTGTAGGGATCTTCTCCGGAGGTGGTGTTGTACTTCGTCGCCTCAACTGCTGCATTGTGTAATTAGGGTAGAAAGTCCAACTCACATATTCACTATCCATGCGGATTCATGGCTCAGCTTCTTTACCTTCCACAAATGTTTTGATTTTTTTTATTTCTTTTCTTTCCCAGCTTCACTCGGTGTTTAGTATATTGCCCATCTTGCCTCTCACTAGCCCTTTTTCCCCCAAAATAATGACCCATTAACTTCCATAAAATATAAAGAGTATCTTTCTCAATCTCCTTGAGAGGTGCTAGCTCATATTGGTAGTGAATAGGCCTTTTTGCTTTCCAAGTTAAATTAAAGGAGCCAATTTCTTAATTCAGATCACCCCCGGTGCAATACACATGCAATTATTGGCTATGGCGAGTGTTCAACGGGCTTGGCCGAAATTCATACTCCCATGGGCTTAGTCCAATTAATTCTAGTAAGTTCATACCTCCCCGCTTAGGCCAGTCCAATTACAATGCAGTTTGTATGGGCTTAATCTACTAAATGATAATGCCTAACTTGCGAACTAATGCTATTTTTTTTATAGGGATCGGGGCCAATGCTTAACTTTCCATGCAATGAATGGGTTGTTAAGGCTCTGTTTGTCTCACAAAAAAAAAAAAGTTAAAAAATATTTTTCGAAAAATGATCGGTTGTATCTCTTAAAATAATTAGCCAATAAAAAAAATGTTTTCATCATCAACAACAATTTTATCTAAATATTTTTGTAGACAATGAAAATATTTTTTATTCATCAATTTTTGTAAGCAATGCAAGTGATCCTTTTCAAAAAAATATTTCTCAAAATCATTCTTCTACAAAATAAACGGAACATTATCTTTTCATTGGTTGATTTGCATCTACATATCTTTGCGTGTAGTAAATTATGAAAAAGGGAAGCAAGACCAACTTTTTCACGCTGAGACGCAATGTAGGTTTAAGCTTGGCCAAGTTTCTATCTTTTAGGCCAATTTCACTCTAGTAAGTCTCGTATCACTAGGCCGGAAATTGACCCATCTAGAACCGAATACCTCTAGTTCAAATTGAAAAATTGACCGAAAACAAACATGCTGATGATCTACACTCCAACACGTGAGCTGCATATTAAAAGAACGCAACTAGTGTAACTTGGATCTGTAGTCCCAGTTCCGGTTTCTAATAAACAGAACATTTATAAATGAAATGTTTCATTAAGAAAAGGATGGCCATTCATGAGGTTAATTGCTTTTCTTCGGCAACTAATATGGACAATACGGTAAATTTTCATCTACATGAAGCATAATCTCTAGAGTTAATTTCGTCAAAAATTAAAAGACATGAAGCTGAAATTGAAATATGTTCGATGGTCTCCGTAAGTGTTATTTGAGAATGGATTAGATTATTTTTCTTGAGAATCTTGGCTGAATCCATGTTAACTATATTTGTCATACATCCTTTCTATTTTCTTAACTTCATTCACCATGGAGTAGAGATTATCCTTTTGAGGGAACATTTAATTTGCTATGCACAAGAAAAAAAATAGTGACAAAAAAATAAAAGAGCTCAAGAGGACAGTAAGTAACTTCGTAAAATTTGGTGCTATTGGGCAACATGGTCAAAGTTTAGGAAAGTAATTTACAACTAATGTGTACGATACGGCTAATTTCCAATGACACAAGGCATTCTTCAATGGTTAATTTTCAATGACATGAGCGTTCTCTCTTATTCAGTGTATGTGTGTTGTTACATTATCGCAGTTGCTATGAAAATATTACCTACTGTCGTTGAAATTTGTGACTATGCTAAACCGATAGATATACATCATATTGAGATCAAAAATAGAATTATAAGAAAGAGGGAAACATATTCAATTGAAGATAGGCCAACACATCTAAATCGCCGTGGGCATAATGTAATCAACCCAACTAATTACAACAAATGACAACACTCAATCATATGATCCAAACCAATGTTGCATTATTTATTGCAACAAAGGCCACCAACGGCGGAATTTTGAAGCTTCTAACAATTTTTGCTTCAAGTCGGGATTGACATAGAGGTTACTTAGGTTAGGGGGAAGGGTAGGCAACTCTTTAAGAAAGTCACAGTGTAGCAAATCCAGAGTCTGAAGACTTGACATGAAATGAATTTCTGATTGAAGGCTGGATATAAGTGTACCTGAAAGCCTCAGTTCTCTAAGCCGATGTAGATTCGAAATGGCCCTCGGAATGACTCCCTCCAAACTCCTACACCAGGAGGCATGTACTTCTTCAAGACTTACCAACTCTCCAATTTCACGAGGAAATTTTCTTAAGAAACAAGAATCCACCTTCAGCACTTTCAAAATCCGCAGGTTTTTAATCGAATCGGGCAATTTTGAAATACCCGTACCTGAAATATCCAACTCTTCTAATGAGTATCCCTTTATACCAATGAATTCTGGAAGCTTTCTTAGCCCACGACAATCCCTCAAAACAAGTGTCTAAGTCGCCACAAGTCTCCAATTGACTCGGTAGTTCAAGAATTTTCGCATCATCCAAGGCTAGCACTGAAAGAGATATCCTGAAGTCACAAACGAAACCTGGAACACGAACCAATGAGAAGCAATTAGTGGCACTAAGAATTTGCAGTTGAAATAATTTGCCTATCGATGCAGGAAGTTCTTGTACAGAAGTGCCATCAATCAGGAGATCTTTCAAAGCTTTCATCCCATCCATTTCTGCTAGCAACATGCTAAGTTCGAAGCATAACTTCAAATTCATGGTAAACAAGAGCTTTAGATCATTAATTGAAGGATCTAAATGAACCAATGGAGAACATTGCTCAAGATCAGTATCTCCAAATTTGGGCAACAAGAGAAGCTGGGGGTAACTAATAAAAGTACGCACAACCTATAAGGTTCAAGACTTTCAGACGCTCCATCTGCAAAACAAGGGAAACCGTTCAGATGGCGCAGAACTCTCAATTTTCTTGAGGGCCAAGACAAACGCAACAGCAAATCAGCTATAAACCACCTTAATTCCTTTGCAACCTCCCATGGATTCTGTAACCTTACTCCACGAAAGATCGAGAATAACTAGGGTCTCATTTTTCTCTAAATGAATGCTCACTGCATCTCGAGGGCACCCTTGCCAATGAAGCCACCGAACATTCAATAAGGCAATCTGCAAATTTTCTACCAATATTGGCGCAACCCAAGCTGAGAAATGCCCTGTTCGGCAGGATCTCATAGCCTGCCACTTCAGTGTTAAGGTAGTCTGTTTTCTATATGATGGACCACAAAAGTCAACAAAAGAAACGCGAAAGTCTTCACACAGAAATAATTACTATGGATGCCTAAACTACCATGAGGTAAAGAAAATGCTTCATCCACGAACCTTTTCGAAGAAAGTCGGAAAACAAATTAGGCTCAAATGCTTCATATCCCCCCCAAATAAAAAAAAAAAAAAAAACCCCACCCCGACACCTGCTCCTGGATCATGGAAACCTTCGCGTATAATCTCCCTGGGGAAAATTAGCAAAAAAGTAATTATAAGCTGAAACTGGATGAATTTCTGGATATTTGCATATACAGATCGTCCCCACCTGACAACCTGCATGCATTTTGTTCCCTCCTTCCACCCTATAAATTGCTATATGCAATCTCATGCTGCATTTTGCATCCGCGTATTTAAATGCATACTACCAAAGAAAAAAAAGGACTGAAACAAAAAAGAAAGAAACACATAATATAAAGACCGAAAAAGAGCAATCTTACATCTCAGCTCATGCAGATCAGCACATATCTACGTCTCATACGTCATAAATTTATTCAATTATAAGAGATTAAGGAATCTCCAAAAGATCAGTATATGGTAGAATGTTAGTTGGTAGAATAAGGATAACGTCATTTCCGTATTTGACAGAAGATCTAGGAACTATTATGCCCCTCATGAATATCACTCTGTTTCAGTGAGATGCGAGATCATAAGTTAATCACGGTGGCAAGTACTAACCTTCACAACAGAGGCAAATTTATCATCCAAAATAATGATATCAGAGCTCTCCTTAGCAACTTCTGTCCGTTGAATACCCATTGCAAGGCCAATATGTACCTAAATACCATAATTTTTTTTTGTCCCAACAGCAATATCAGAGAGTAAATATATCCGATTTGTGAATATTATACCATGAGCAGGAAAGGCAAAATATGCATAATGTACCAATTATAATATACCATAAGACATCAGGACCACATTAAGGTGTACAAACCAATTTGATAACATCTATTTCACCCAAGTTACTTTGACTGTCTACCAGTCAACTAGAGAATTTAGAAGCCTACGGACAAATGAGCAACATAATGCGAATGTGGCCAATAATGCAAATCCATCGAGCTGGGCTGTAATGCAAATGTTCTGCCAGCATAACCACATCATAAATAGATCCAAACCTTCCCATAAAAATAAAAAATAAACAATGAAATATTGGAAACTCATTTAGAGCAAGGGCATCATTTGTGCGATCTCCAGTAACAGCAACTACATGTCCTCGTTTCTTCAGAGATTGCACAAGCAGAAGCTTGCCACTTGGTGAGGATCGTCCCATCACCTAAACATGCAAGGCACGATAAGATTTCACTACGTACCAGAAGAGGGTAAAACAATGGAACTAATCAGCCAAAACATACAGATATTCTTTCTGCAATTTCTTCCCTTTGAACATCAGATACTCTTCCTTCAATGAGATTAGGATTAGTAGCATCTCCATCTTGGTGAGCGGCGTTGAGGGCGGCGTTGAGGGCAAGCAGCTGGGCGAGCAGCTTCGGGGAGGCTCGGCGAGGGGCGTCAGGGGTGACTGGGTGAGCGGCATCGAGGGCAGCTGGGCGAGCGGCTTCAGGGACAACTAGGCGAGCAACATCAAGGGTGGCTGGGCGAGCAGCGAGCGTCGTAGGGGACCAACTGGGCGAGCAGCGTCGGGGGCGGCTGGCCGAGCGGCGTCAGGGGTGAGCAGCGTCGGGGGGACTGGGCAAGCAGCGTTGGGGACGGCTGGGCGAGCGGCGAGCATCCTCCACCGAGGGGACGAGCAGCGTCCATCGGCGGCGTTGACGGCAAGCGGCTGAGCGGCGAGGCGAACAAGGGGTGACGGCATTCAGCGGCGGCGTCGAGGGCCAACGGCTGAGCGGCGAGGCGAGCGAGGGGTGACAGCATCGAAGGAGGAAACCAACGGGAGACAAATAAAACACAGCGAATGTATGCCCAGATACGGCCCGATGATGCAAACGACAAGTCGCAAGCAACAAAAGGTTCATAACGTGCAAAACCTACTTATCCGCGTTCAAGAACAAATGGGAATCGGTAATGTACGCGCCTAGGCAGGCTTGGACATATCGTCGAACATGGGGCGGGCATGGAACGGAGGAATGATATCAACCCTTTTTGGACTCGGACTCAGCGCCAAACTTAAAAAATAATAATAATAATAAATTCATCAAATGGGCATTAGAAGCCCAGTACGCATGTGACTGACAGGAGGAGCAAACTCAACGTCCTATCCTACCAAAATAAGAGCAGCGAGCGTTCTCGGGAACGAGCGTTTAAAATGACAGATCCCTACTCGACTTCCGCAACGGCGATGGGAGGGTGAACTCGAAATGGATCGAGCAATGACTGGCCGTCCCGCGGTGTTCCCGAAGCAAGATCCTCGGGAAAGTGACGCAACTCGACACAAATAAAAAGTAAGCTACCCATAACACCTACCTGGTTCCGGGGGGGTGGGGAGCAGAGCTCCCTCATTGTCTGGTTCTCTCCCTCTCACTCACTTAAAACTCTCCCGAGCTCTTCCAATCTCTCTCCCTCTGTAGCTTGAACCCCAAAAGAAAACCCCCCGAACAAATGAGCGAGCCTCTCTTTTAAGGGCGACCGGCAGGCGCGCATGGCCCCTACCACCGCCAGCTTGCCGGCCGGACTGATTCAACCCGCGGATCACACCGCCATCTGCTCCATGGCGATCCCCTATCTCCTCTGCTTGTACTCTCCTCTATTTCCTGCTTGTTGCAGAATCGTGGTTGGCATGAGGGGAGGGAGATGACCTGCGCGTGGGCCGGGTTGAAATAAAAGGAGATGGGCTGGCCCAAGCGTAAAAGGGAGAAAAGGAAAAGAGATAGGTGGGAGAGCCCACACATGAAGAAAAACCCTCTACTTGGCCCATTCGATTTTTTTTATACCTTTTAATGAAATTTTCTTACTTTTTTCTCTTTTTGATGACAAGTTTTTGGAAAAATTTAAAAATAATAATAAAAATGACCATTCCATACGCGGTGCAACAATGAAAACATGATACCTTTTAATGAAACTTTTTTACTTTTCTTTCTTCTTCTTTTTTTTTCTTTTTAAAAATTTTCGATTTTTTTAATTATTTTTAATTTTAATAATTAGTGATAGTTATGTAAATGCTCTAATGTCTATGCATAATGGATTTTAATAAAAACATATACGATGAATTTTAATGAAAATTATTTACTTTTACTTTCTTTTTTTCTTTCTTTTTTGTAACTAATTCTTATTTTTGTATACGATTAAGTCCTCAATAAAATGATAAAATTTAAATATCAACAGTACTCATGAATATAAGCCTTGCCAAACGTCTCATATAGACAAGCATAAGTGCCGTCAGATGACACCAACCCATCAGAAGGCCCACTGGAAGGCGGAGAAGCTTTTGTAGGGATCTTCTCCGGAGGTGGTGTTGTACTTCGTCGCCTCAACTGCTGCATTGTGTAATTAGGGTAGAAAGTCCAACTCACATATTCACTATCCATGCGGATTCATGGCTAAGCTACTTTACCTTCCACAAATGTTTTGATTTTTTTTTCTTATTTCTTTTCTTTCCCAGCTTCACTCAGTGTTTAGTATCTTGCCCATCTTGCCTCTCACTCGCCTTTTTTTCCCCAAAATAATGACCCACTAACTTCCAAAGAGTAACCACTGGGGTTTGCCCCAGTGGCCACCCTTCCAACTTAAAAAGGGGAGGTGAGGGGTTCGATTCCCCACCTTCTCAAGAGGGTTAGGGTGGGGACGATTTCATTTCAGGAGTAAATTTCGACTCCCATGCCCTACAAGGAGGTAGGGCAAAAGTTTGAGAGTGAGAGTTAGAGTGAGAATAAAATAAGACCGATCAAAAAAAAAAAAAAAAACTTCCAAGGAGTATCTTTCTCAATCTCCTTGATAGGTGCTAGCTGATATTGGTCATACATCCTTTCTTTTCTTAACTTCATTCACCATGGAGTAGAGATTATCCTTTTGAGGGAACATTTAATTTGCTATGCACAAGAAAAAAAAATAGTGACAAAAAAAAAAAAAGAGCTCAAGAGGACAGTAAGGCTGCGTTTGTTTTTATTTCTTTTTCTGTTTCTAAACACTTTTTTCTTTCTTTTTTTGTTCCGGGAACAAAAAAGGAACAGAAAACGCGTTTGTTTGCATTTTTGTTCCAAAATTATTTTTTTGTTCTCGAAACACATCGGAACAGAAACAATAAACAAAAAAAGTTGTTTCTTGTTTAAACAAAATTTAGAAACACTTTTCATTTTATTTTCTCTTTTTCTTCTTTTTCTTTGGCCGGTCAGGGCCTCGGCGGGCCGGCGACCGGCTGTCGAGGGCGGCGACCTCGCCGGAGTGTCGCCGGCCCCCGGCGGGCGAAGCTTCGACCTCGCCTTGGCTGGGGCGAGCTCGAGCTCGCCCAGATCTGATGAGGCCGAGCTCGCCCGGCGGCCGATGCTCAGCCTTACCGGGCCACCACCAGGTCGGCGTCGTTTGGTGGTGGCCCGGCGACGCCGAGCCTCGCCGGACACCGGGCGAGGTCGGCCTCGCCGGATCCGGGCGAGCTCAAGGCGAGGCTCACCTCGTGCCGGGTTGGGCGAGCTCGATCTCGCCCATATTGGCGAGGCCGAGCCTCGCCCGGCGGCCGATGAGGCTCGGCCTCACTCGGCCAAGGCGAGGCCGAGCCTTGCCCGGCCTACGGTGAGGCTCGGCCTCGCCGTGGGGGGCAAGGCCGCCGGCCCTCGTTGGTCGCCAGCCATGGCCGAGGCCGGCGATCGGCCAAAAGAAAAAAAGAAAAAAAGGAAAAATAAATAAGAAAATAAAAAAGAAAAAATAGAAAAAAATAAAATAAAAATATTAAAAAAAAAAAAAAAAAAATTATACAAATTTACTAAACGTGTTTTGTTCATTTTTTATTCCCGGAACAAGTTTACCAAATGCGTTTTTTTTGTTCAAAAATTGTTCCCGGAATGTAGAAACACATTTTTCTATTTCATTTCCTAGAATAATTTTTAAACGAAATGTTACCAAACGCGCCCTAAGTAACTTCGTAAAATTTGGTGCTATTGGGCAACATGGTCAAAGTTTGGGAAAGTAATTTACAACTAATGTGTACGATACGGCTAATTTCTAATGACACAAGGCATTCTTCAATGGTTAATTTTCAATGACATGAGCGTTCTCTCTTATTCAATGCATGTGTGTTGTTACGTCATCGCAGTTGCTATGAAAATATTACCTACTGTCGTTGAAATTCGTGACTATGCTAAACCGATAGATATACATCACATTGAGATCAAAAATAGAATTATAAGAAAGAGGGAAACATATTCAATTGAGAAGATAGGCCAACACATCTAAATTGCCGTGGGCATAATGTAATCAACCCAACTAATTACAACAAATGACAACACTCAATCATATGATCCAAACTAATGTTGCATTATTTATTGCAACAAAGGCCACCAACGGCGGAATTTTGAAGCTTCTAACAATTTTTGCTTCAAGTCGGGATTGACATAGAGGTTACTTAGGTTAGGGGAAGGGTAGGCAACTCTTTAAGAAAGTCACAAGTGTAGCAAATCCAGTCGAAGACTTGACATGAAATGAATTTCTGATGGAAGGCTGGATATAAGTGTACCTGAAAGCCTCAGTTCTCTAAGCCGATGTAGATTCGAAATAGCCCTCGGAATGACTCCCTCCAAACTCCAGGAGGCATGTACTTCTTCAAGACTTATCAACTCTCCAATTAAGGGTGGTTCATCCTAAAGCAACACGGTGTATATTTTCTCTCTCGCCTATGCGAGTGTCTCTCTACTGCCATGGTAGCGCTTCCCTTCCCAAACCCTAAGACCTTCATGCGAACGTTTCTCTACCGCCATGATAGTGCTTCCCTTCCCAAACCCTAAGACCTCTTTGCTTCCATAACGTTCTTTTTTTCCTTCCTCTATTCTGCTTCTTTTATCTCGGAGGTGAAAGATTAAAAAAAAAAAAAAAAAAATCCCCAATGGGGCTGGGTCGAAGTCGGAACTGCGAATCGAACAGTGGTTTGCGCAGATCTAGCCATCGCCCTCTTGCATAGGCTTAGATCTGGGCGATTGGGTGGATATTCTGTTCTGGTTGATTTCCTCAGTCGATGGCTCTGGTTATAGCGGAGGAGCATGGGCAGCAAGAGTTGTCGAGTCTTAATGCTGGTAGATCGGTTTTCTGTATTTGAGAAAGATGAGCATTCTCGAGCTTCCGTGCTGGTCGTTCGATTGAGTGTATTTGAGGAACAAGGGTATTCTCGATCATCAGGGCTGGTATATCTGTCTAGTAAAATTTTACATTAGTCTACATGGAGAGAAAAGAAGAAAATGAACTACGCGTAGCAGCACTATGTAAACGACTGGGTTACCTTTGGTCTAAGGAAGATGTTGTAGAAGTATCCCCTGAAATTTCTCAATCCAAAAAGGAGGAATGTACACGCACTCTCTTTGGCAAGCTCTTCTCTAAACCTAATGTCAATTTCCCAGCATTTGTATCCACTATGAAAAAAGCGTGGAAAGCTGACATTGTTATCTGTGCACAAAAAGAACCGGGGCTCTTTACTTTTATCTTTCAATCGGAGGAGGAAAAAGAGAGAATTATGAAGGCATCACCTTGGTCGTACTCTAGCAACCTGCTTGTATTAAGACAGTGTGAGCCAGAAATTCCTGAACATTGTTACGAGTTTACTAAAGTTGCTTTTTGGGTGCGTATCGGAGGCGTTCCCCCTGGTTGGAGAGTAGAGCAAGTCTTCAAAGACCTGGGAAGTAGAATCAGTCGAGTCATGGAAGTTAGACTTGATATTACAGGAAATCAACAGAGAGGAGGAAGAGTGAGAATAGAAGTTGACCTGAACGTACCACTGAAATCGGGGGCAATCCTGGATATTGGATCCAAATGGCTATGGGTGGAATTCAAGTATGAGCGCCTTCCCCACTTATGTTATTCTTGTGGGAGAATAGGGCACTATGCCTCTGATTGTGCTGAAATTCCTTATGAACAGTCACCTTGGGGAAACAACAAAATTGGATCCTACGGGCCCTGGCTGAAATCAGAAGCAAGTGAGCATAGCCCTTATTGGGAAACTTTTTATGGAAAAATTGAAGAAGACATTATTGTGGAGGAAACAGTACCTGTTACACATTCCCAATCTGGTGGTATGGATATTATAGCTCATGAAGCAGCCCCCGATATACAACTTGGAGCTTGCAGCAAAAGAAGACTCGACAGCTCTCTTGGCAAAGAGATAGCTCCAAGTCATGAAGGGTCCCTTAATGAAGTCAGAGACCATGGCAAACAGGTACAATGCTCTGAAAACCATAAACAAGTCCTATCAAAAGTAGGGAAAAGTAGTAAGAAGAACATGAAAGTTCAGAAGGCAAAAAAACAGAAGTGTATATCTGAGAAAGCCCCTTTCCTGATTGATGATATTGATTTTCTGGATACTCCTGTGAAACTGGTTGCAGAAGGACAAGAATGGGCTTTGGTGGCTAGCCCTAATAAGCCACCTGTGACGCCATGAAAATCGTTAGTTGGAATTGTCAGAGGCTGGGTAACCCCCTGACAATTCAAGAGCTAAAAGCCTTAACGGCTAAAGAAAGGCCCAGTATTCTCTTTCTTATGGAGACTAAAAATAAAGAGGCAATGGTGGAAAAAGTTTGCAAAAAATTACTCTTCCAGAAAATCTTCCTAGTGAATCCTTCAGGCACAGCAGGGGGTTTAGCTCTTTTGTGGAATGAGGAAGCGTCTTTGAAGGTAAAAACAAGTTCAAAGCACTATATTGATGTGGATTGTACGGACCCATATAGCAAGCAACATATGCAAATTACTTTTATTCATGCATCTACCAATTTTGGTGAGAGACTGACCTTGTGGCAAACATTGGGACACATTAAACCCAACAATTCCTGGCCGTGGATCTGCATGGGAGATTTTAATGAGATTCTGTATGTGTGGGAGAAAGTTGGGAAAAAAGAGGCTGACAACAGTCGTATAGCAGCATTCAGAAACATGATCAATGACCTTTCTTTAATGGATATGGATAGTCATGGGTGTGCATTTACATGGGCCAATAATAGAGAGGGGGAAGATCTTGTGAAGAAACGATTAGATAGAGTACTATGCACCTTGGAGTGGAGAATTACCTTTCCTGAAGCTGAAGTACAAGCCCTTCCAGCTATTGGTTCAGATCACAGTCCTCTTATTCTTCAACTCCATCCTGGGAAGACAAAGACAAAGAGATCCTTCAAAATGGAGGTTTTCTGGACAGAGCATGAAGAGTACTATGAACTTATTCAACAAACATGGAAACCTAACTCTATCTCACCATGCACATTTTTAGAAAAATTAAAGGCGACATCAAGAGCGTTGGCAAAATGGAGTAAAGAAAAGTTTGCCAATACAAGGCTGTAGATAAAAGAGCTAAATATGGCTCTTACAGAGCTTATTAATCAGTCTGACTAGCACACCAGTAGAAAGAAAAAACAGAGCATTATCTATCAGATAGAGAAATTGCGCAGACAAGAGGAACAATTTTGGGGTATGAGGTCACGCATTAAGTGGATGCAATGGGGAGATAAGAATACCAGATTTTTTCATGCATCAACTATACAACGGAGGCAGAGAAATAGAATAACTATGTTGCAACTAGAAGATGCAAACTGGTGTAGAGATCCTATATTGATCCGCAATCATATTCTGTCATTTTACAAAGCGCTATATACATCAGAGGGTCCAAGGCAATACCAACCTGTTCTCAACCAGTGTCCCTCACCTATAACACAACACATAAACGAAGATCTGGTGGCTGTACCTTCGCTTGAGGAGATCCAGGAAGTTGTTCATCAGATGGGAGCACTCAAAGCACCTGGCCCAGATGGTTTCAGTCGTATGTTTTATCAAAATTCATGGGATACTGTGAAAACTGACCTGCTTCAGTTAGTTCTGAATTTTTTCCAAACGAGCTTCTTGATCCCCTACTCAACCAGACACATCTTTCCTTAATCCCGAAAGTGAAAAACCTTGAAAATATAAGTCAATACAGACCTATCAGCCTATGCAACTTCAGTTATAAAGTAATTTCAAAACTTCTAGCAAACAGACTGAAGAAGTGGTTACCCTCTATTATTGAACCGGAGCGGTGTGCATTTGTCCAAGGCTGACGGAGATCTGAGGACAATATCTTCATTGTGCGGGAAGTCTTGCACCAAGCTGCGCATCAAAAAAAGAGGAAAAAACATCAGGCCATACTTAAATTAGACATGCAGAAAGCATATGATCGAATCGAATGGGATTTTCTAAGGGATTGCATGCAGCATATGGGGTTTTGTGAAAAGTGGATAACACTTATAATGCAATGTGTGTCTACAGTATCTTTCAGCGTGAAGATAAATGGAGAACCTACCACTTTCTTCCATCCCTCGAGAGGACTCAAACAAGGTGACCCCCTATCACCTTATTTATTTATTCTGGTTTCTAATGTTCTCACTTGGCTGATGCATAAAGCAATTACAGATGGCAGTCTTAAAGGCATTCAGTTAAACAGGTTTTGTCCTAAACTATCACATCCATTGTTTGCGGATGATGTTATCTTTTTTATAGATGGTACTATCATGGAATGTCAAAATCTGGCATTGACACTTAAGCAGTACTGCTATGCCTCGGGACAAGCTATCAACTTAAACAAATCGGGGGTGTATTTTAGTGCCAATTGTCCCTTAACATTGAAAAGAAATATGGCCACAGAATTAAGGGTTCCGGTGTTTGAAAAAACGGGGAAGTATTTGGGCATTCCCACAGATTGGGGCCAATCAAAGAAAGAACTTTTTGCATGGATATTAGCTAGGGTCAATACAAAGCTTGAAGGGTGGAAAGAGAAATTACTTACCAAGGCAGGGAAGGAGATGTTGATTAAAAGCGTTGTTCAGTCCATACCTATGCATGCTATGTCCATCTTCAAGTTACCAGTATCTATATGCAGAGCAATCGAACAACGAATTGCATCATTCTGGTGGAAAAAAGATGATAATAAGAGGGGAATTCATTGGAAAAATTAGGAGGTAATGAAAGCTCGAAAAGATGAAGGAGGAATGGGCTTCAAAGATTTGCTTACCTTTAATTATGCCATGTTAGGCAAGCAAGTATGGAGGCTTTCAAATTCTCCTTCTGCCTTGTGTAGTAGAGTGCTGAAAGGAATCTATTTTCCTGATGGAGACCTCTGGACAGCAAGCAAGGGCCAACGTCCCTCATGGGGATGGCGGAGTTTGATACTTGGCAGAGATACAATCAAAGAAAATATTAAATGGTCAATTGGGGATGGTAAATCTATTCGTATTCGAAAAGATAAATGGTTAATGCAAGGGGTAATTGGTGGACAAATCAATCCCTCAGAACCCCTGATGGTATCTGAGCTCATACATGAAGATTCCAGAGAGTGGAATGTATAGCAGATTCAATAGGTCTATAACGCAGATATCGTCAATGAGCTATGCCACTGAACCCACAACCGCACTCAGATTACCTAGTCTAGACAGGTAATAATACTGGGAAATACACTGTCAAAAGCGGCTACAACAAAGCAATTGCAGTAAACACAAAGCAAGACAACAATAAGGCCTCCTGTTCGTTTAGACCTCCACATACCTTATGGACAAGAATATGGAGCCTTGCTGTGCCACCGAAAATCAAAACTTCCCTCTGGGCTCTCTGTCAAAACGCCATCCCCATGAGGGAAAATCTACACAGAAGAAAACTTCTTACCAACCCATTATGTCCAATCTGTTATACGAAGGTAGAAACAACCGAACATCTGTTCTTTTTGTGTAAATGGACAAAACGCATATGGGAAGATCCAACTTGTAGGGGTCTGAGTCCAACAAGCAGGATCACCCGAACAAACAAGTGGATAATGGATGCTTTCCGAACGACTACAGACATACCTGACTGGGAATACACAGGATTGATCCTCTGGCACATATGGAAGGCAAGGAACGGATGGATCTTTCGAGAAAAAGTACCGATCTCTGCTGATACCTTGAGATGTGCACAAGATCAGCACTCAATTTGTACCCGCGGACAGAAGAGAAAGAATCGACCCAACCCTAATCGCAACTTACCTCAGCGATGGAAACCACCGGATAGACCAGATCTGAAGTTGAATGTTGACGCATCTTGGAATCAGGGCGAGTTTCTCTGCTCTGTCGCTGGTGTGGTGAGGGATTCGTCGGGGCAGATAATCGAGGGCTTCGCTTGCACATCTAGGGTTTCTTCATCGCAAGGGGCGAAAGTCGAAGCCCTTTTACACGGCTTCTTTTATATGAAAGAACTCCAGATGCGGCACGTGCAGGACTTCCGAAGTCAACCACTTCGTTGGATCTGTGAAAGTGATTGTCTTCCAGCAGTTGAACGAGGTAATGGGCCGGGCCGATATTCAGTGGAATTTGAAAGAAGTGGTCAGACGATGCAAGCAAGAGCTGGATCAATGTGCGAATGTCAAGGTGAGCTGTTGTACCCGAGAAGAAAACCGTGCTGCGGACTGGATTGCATGAACCCACCGAGCGAACCAGCTTCCCCTGAACTGGTGGATTAATCCTCCTTTGCCTCTATGGAATATATTATGTTCGGACATCAGTCCTTATATGTCTTGTAAGACTCCTTTTAAGTAAGAATAGCACGTCACATCTTTTTGACCAAAAAAAAAAAAAATCAACTCTCCAATTTCATGAGGAAATTTTCTTAAGAAACAAGAATCCATCTTCAACACTTTCAAAATCCGCAGGTTTTTAATTGAATCGGGCAATTTTGAAATACCCGTACCTGAAATATCCAACTCTTCTAATGAGTATCCCTTTATACCAATGAATTCTGGAAGCTTTCTTAGCTCGCGGCAATCCCTCAAAGACAAGCGTCTAAGTCGCCACAAGTCTCCAATTGACTCAGGTAGTTCAAGAATTTTCGCGTCATCCAAGGCTAGCACTGAAAGAGACATTCTGAAGTCACGAACGAAATCGGGAACACGAACTAATGAGAAGCAATTAGTGGCACTAAGAATTTGCAGTTGAAATAATTTGCCAATCGATGCGGGTCGTTCTCGTAGGGAAGTGCCATCAATCAGGAGCTCTTTCAAAGCTTTCATCCCATCCATTTCTACTGGCAACATGCTAAGTTCAGAGCATAACTTCAAGTTCAGGGTAACCAAGAGCTTTAGATCATTAATCGAAGGATCTAAATGAACCAATCGAGAACATCGCTCAAGGATCAGTATCTCCAAATTTGGGAAACAAGAGAAGCTAGGGGTAACTAATAAGTCCGCACAACCTTTAAGGTTCAAGACTTTCAGACGCTCCATCTGCAAAACAAGGGAAACAGTTCAGATGGCGTAGAACTCTCAATTTACTTGAGGGCCAACACAAACGCAACAACAAATCAGCTATAAATCACCTTAATTTCTTTGCAACCTCCCAAGGATTCTGTAACCTTACTCCACCAAAGATCGAGAATAACTAGGGTCTCATTTTTCTCTAAATGAATGTTCACTGCATCTCGAGGGCACCCTTGCCAATGAAGCCACCGAACGTTCAATAAGGCATCTGCAAATTTTCTACCAATATTGGCGCGACCCAAGCTGAGAAATGCCGTGTTCAGCAGGATCTCATAGCCTGCCTCTTCAGTGTTAAGGCAGTCTGTTTTCTGTATGATGGACCACAAAAGTCAACAAAAGAAACGCGAAAGTCTTCGCACAGAATTAATTACTATAGATGCCTAAACTACCATGAGGTAAAGAAAATGCTTCATCCATGAACCTTTTCGAAGAAAATCGGAAAACAAATTAAGGCTCGAATGCTTCATATCACCAACCCCCAAAAACGCCCCACCGACATACCTTTTTCCCCTTGTTCGTGTCCTGGGCTATGGCAGGAATCAATCGAACACCTGTTCCTGGATCATGGAAACCTTCGCGTATAATCTCCCTGTCAAGGCACCTTAGCATTTTTATTTTCTTCCATTTTTAGTAGGGACATACCACACAAAGGACCTCGATTTCATCATGAGGATGATAATGATGATGCCACATATATGATGCAATCCGACAATCCACATCCGGGATAAAACATGCAATATCAAGATACATCTACTTTTGGTTATAATCTAACGCTTCATAAACTATTTTCAGAATCTTCTGATAATCTTCCTGAAATTGTTGTACGAGATCTTTGAATTCAATCCATTCTTCTTGTCCTTTACCCTGCAAAAAAGAACCAAAAACCTTGACAAGCAATGGAAGTCCCTTCGCAGCCTTGACTATTTTGTTTGCAATTTCAACATAAGAATGTCGTTTAAAACTCATTCCCATTGCATACTGACCGAACTCTAGTGAAGATGATGAGCAAGGGAACTGATCAAGTGAGTTGGGAAGCCTATACACTTATCACTGAAACCCAGGCCCATGCAAAGTCATTCAGCAATTTGAAGTTGGCCCATTGTCGAAGAGAGAGTAATTGTATTACGGATTGGATTGTCAAACCCAACCGAATAGACGTTTACCGGTTAGCTTGTCTTTTAGAAATGCTTTGTTCTGAAGCTCGTATTTTGTCGTCTCAAACTTTCGTATGACAAGTGCTTTCCGACCCAAAAAAAGAAAAAACTACACTTCCTTCTGTCTCTCACACTTTCGGCACCCATCAACACCCCTCCACCACAACGAGCCCCTCTCCACAAAGACCCGCACCATCATCACATGCAGCCACTGCCATGGTCTCAGCTTGATTTCACGCCCATCTCTCTCTCTCTCTCTCTCTCTCTCTCTCTCTCTCTCTCTCTCATCTCTTCATCCTTGTCATTCTATACAACGAGAGCTTAACAATGGTGTCGCACCTCGCCATTGAAGAGCTCGATGCCGCCTTGAGCTGAGAACCATGCGAACAAGGGCATCCCTCTGCTTATCTGATTCTGCACCGTCGACAAAATCCATCGAGGGCACACGACACTCGGACTTTTGCAAGGAGAGAAAGCCAGAGAGAAAGAGGGGCTCCGTTTGTCTTAGGGACTGAGATGTACGAATTTTAGTCTTGAGGTTTTCCTTCTTGAGCTACAGTTTCATGTGGATTATGCGAAACATCAGGAATGATTGCGACACATCCCGGCAGCGGCATTAACACCGCATAACCTCCCCCGTCTTACTACCACTAGTTACAAATTACTTTACTAGTCACGGACAATCTACATCAGAAATTTGCATTGAACACACACTTGAATTACTACTCCAAAGGTTGGTTGCATCACTTCTGTACTTCATATGTATGATGGAGTTGTTGCTATGCTAGCTTCCCTGAGTTCGAGATCAATTGGTGAACAACTTCTCTCCAGCTACAAATACAAGAGGAACCGCCTTCTACACCAACACATACTGAGGATCCTTACAGTAAATAGTACCTGAAATCAGGACCAAATTAGAAATGCTGTACAGTCCAATGCAACTTAACAAAGATACGTTGCAATGTACAATTCAGAGGACGAACGACATGTCGTCCTTCACTGGGGAATTTCAGGTATCAGCGAGAATTTACAGTTGAGTGCTTTACATAAACGTATTTGTTAATAGCATCGAGGATGAACGCAACAGCGCTTTTGTAGACCACGCAGTTCATTAACAAATATGCCTTTCGTGGAAATGTTATGCTCCAGGATCTTGTAACAAATATGTACATATGTACAAACTCTTTAGCATCAGATGATCATCCACACCTACCTATGGTACAAAAGCACACGTGTTAATTTTCTTAATCATGGTCACGCTCGGTCGACTGAATCAAAATAAAGCTATAACAACACCATAAGAACCATCATGACCAGATAATTTTTTAACGAATCACCAGTACAAGAGCGGAATGGATTTATGTGTAATTAGCAAGTAACTTGCGGACTACAATTATGTCAGTAGCGATCAAACCTTTCTAGTGCATCTTCTTCTCTTGTACTTGCTCCCGAGATTCCAAATTAAAAAGACCCAAGACCCACATCCTACAGAATTAGAGTGAAACATGAATAGTAGCATCACCAAGATTTAGACTGGTGTACAGAACGTAGGTTGATATATCAAGGTATTGGCAAAAATCACCAACTCCTGTCAAGGACTAGAAAGTATTCATATGACTCGTTATCCTTATTCTACACAACGTTTCACCAAAAAAAAAAAGCTGGATCTTACTATATTTAAAAGGAATTGAAGCCTGGGGCCTATGAATCCACTCAAAGTACGGGTCCTCCAAAGTTTCTGTTTGTCCCGCCGTACTCCCTGCTAAGAGAGCTCTTGAAAAAGCCACAGCCATCTGAGTCTGGATGGGGCTGTCTAGCTCGCAAGACATCAAATGGAGAGGGAGAGCTAGAGCTTTCGCAGCCAGCAACAGGGGCAGCAGCTGAAGAGCAACTCCCTCCCGAGATTGCACCAAACTGCAACGCAAGCGACGAGTGGATGCACTAAACACGACGTGAATATTATCAATTGGCAAATCCAAAATCAGATTCCATCAACAACCGATGAAACCACAATCAAGGCAAAGGATATGCCAGCGGAGTGACGATAGAGGCCGCCTGACACTAATTGCTACATGCAGTGCGCCATCTTGCGGAAGAAAGGGAAGAAAATCTGCATCACATGAGAGGAATGATCGTCATTCAGATGGAATGCGAAGCATTTTGACCTGCTTACCGAGCAACCAAAATGCAAGAACAGTGCACGGATTTCAGAGAACAGAGTGTGCGAACATCTAGCTAGTAATATTCACACATCAGTTACATATCAGTATCAGTTCACACTTCAAGGGCAGTAACTGCAACATTTCCATGACCAGTTCGTCAATGCAGCAAGCACCAAATTTCCCCGCACTAAAACATGGCATTGCAAAAACATACTAACTAGAAAAATGAGCAGTCCAGAGACACAGCGGCCGAAGCACAGATTCGGATGCTAACCATCTCACTGTCACACTAATAACAACATGGGATCAACTCGAGAACAATCTCGTCGCGCTGACATTCCACCAGAATGGTTTTCTATGGATGTGTAAAATGCCTCACCTAAATTATGACGTCAATTTTCAAAGAACAGTATATTGTAACTGTCACGTGTGATCACGTGGGAAGAGTAATTACTAATTAACTCAGTCATGTATAATGATACCGACTGTTTTTGTGACTTGAATTTGATCTGTTGTAATAAAGCTCGTGATTTTACTTGAAGTGCTTCCAACAAAAACTGAACCCTGATTTAAGTTCTCTCTTCAAAGCCATTTCTCACACCGTACCGCAGCTTCCGTTGCTGACGACTCTGACATCGCCTTATCCACAGCAATACCCCCACACCAGCTGTTCCCTATTATATCCCGACGATGTCTTGGAGCTTTCATTGAGATCTCTTCAGAATCTAAGTCATCACCGTCAATCGGCGATGACCAGGTCTAGAGGTGGGGCTTTCAAGTCTAGGGACCGCTTCACCAAATCTCTCCTCATCATCGACTTGCCATAATATTCTTTTCGTCAAGAGGGAACTGATGCATTTTCACTGTCGTTTGGAAGTTAGAGATGTTCTCTTCATTAAATAGAAGAAGATAGTCCATGGTAGTAATTACATGTGGGATACTTGTTTTAAAGAAAAAAAAGAAAGATAGAATAGTCTGCTTTTGCTGAAAAACAAAAATAGACAACCTGCTTAATCATGCCACCTATAAGCATACAGAGACCCGTCCATCCACCGTCAATGTGCCTTCATCCAAAATCGGATATGTTGCATTGAAATCCGGCTTGGCTTGGCTCCTTCGCTGATTTGAAGTCCTAAGCAAGCCACAATCGCTCAATGTGGCAGACGGCGACCAAGGGTCTGCCAACCGGTGCTTGGGGCTGACTCTAATTGGCTCGTACTCAGCTAATCCGATGAGGTGAGGGAAGTTGAGCTTGGCCTTGGACCCCCGCATTGCGTAGGCCATTGCTGCATCCTCAGGCGTCTCGCAGGTCCCGAGCCAAATCTGGGCTCCACTCTTCTTGGGGTCTCTTATCTCTGCTGCATATTTACAGCCTCATCCTTACCTCTCTATAGCACATTTCTTCCGCCTTCTTCGCCAGCCCCTTCTCCTCTTATGTATCATTTGTTGCGATGGGGCAAGTGATCGAACAAAATATAGACGGAAGAAGAAAAATAAATCGGACACCAGATTTATGTGGTTCGATCATAAAGGCACTGCACGTGGGGAGGAAGCGGCGGCGAATTTCACTATAGATCAGCGTCTGAGGAGATTACACACTCAAGTCACTCAAACACTCTCTCGGTGTTTCCCAAACCCCAATTACACCCAATACACCAATCTTACTTGGATATAAATCACGAATAAGCTTTGCCGCACAAAAACACGAAGAACCAAAGCCAAGCACCCAGCACCTATGAATATCTCTCACAAACAAAGAAAAAAACCATGGCACTCAAAATAAAAACGGCGCTTCGATCAACAACCAATACTTCGGTGGCGTGCGGCTTCTCCTTTTATACGTAGGTCGTCGGCCGCTCCGTAGGGTTTCTTTTTCACCGACTTCGTACAAGCGCACAAAACAAAGGAAATTAGATTATGCTTTTATATGTGCGTTGGGCCCCACCTTTCCTACGCGTGCAGAGAACTCGGCAACTTCTCACGGTAGAAAAGGAAATCTTCTTCGTGCGTGTGTGCCCAAGGTCAAACTTTTGACCTTGGGCCCCACCACCTTTTTCTTCACGTACAGGAGCTTATGCGGCTTCGTTCTTCTTTTCTTCAATTCGGAATCCGCAGCCTTCACAGCAAAGCACTTTCCTCCCTTTTTATTTTATTTTATATTTCAAAATTCAGCAATTCACTTCAGGCTTAAACTCGAGACATATTTAACATCATTGATGATGCAATGATCAACTGGCAACTTGCTTCGAAATCAAGCTGTTGATTGAAAGGGATCCACCCCATGTTGAGTGCATCATGCAGCGCACTGTACACATTCATGCGCTCAGAGTCGCCGACCCTTAGCGGGAGGTCTTTGCTCCAGCTCTCCGTATGCAAAAGACTGGTGTAGCTCGAGCACGAACGGTACATGTGGTCGTCAAGAAGATGATAGCGAATGGACTCGAGAACATTGAAATGATGTAAGGGTTCTTCGGAATCAATTTACGCGAGCATTTTTTCTTCCCTTTTGCTTTTGTAGGGCTTTTCTCTGAGGACTGTATGGTTGCAGACTTTCAGTTGGTGACCATGGATGGACGAAGCAGGAGAAGTATATATAGATTGAGGGTATGGATTAGGGCAAAAATGATACATACTTTTTCTTTGATTTATTACTTCTTTTGGAGTTTCCAAGAAACTTCAATTAGTGGCTAGACTGGAACAAGTGTTTTAAATGTTTATTTTCTAGTTGCTTAGTATATAATTGTGGCAGTTATAAATTAACGTATTTTAATTCTTAATTATCCGATGCAAAATTTGAGAAAAATGGTCTGGGTCGCGTTCCTTTATTTTTTATTTTATTGAACAAGGACTATAATGAACAGAATGCATGCATGCTTGTATAATCGAGAAAAACACAAGGTGAAGAAATGTTACAAGAAATGCATAGGTTTGTATTGTAAATCCATCCAATAATTTCATCATACAATAACAGGGACAAGATCATAATAAAGAATAAACTAAATTTTTGAACCGTTACGATATGATTCTTTAGATATTGTGCCTTACCCCTCTTTGAAAGGAGAGCTCATAGAGGTTCTCTATAATGATTTGGGAATTTGGACCTTCAACTAATCACCCATTCAAGTCTATTCTTGCCCCTACAAGTTATGAGTTGGTTTGCACAACAATGGTAGTTTTGAAGCGATGGGGAATCAACACTTGTAGGATTCGGGAAACCGCGATTGTCCCTGCTAAGCATCTTGTCACCTACAAAGGAAAAGAGTGGTACTAATCAAGCTATGTTCGGGCATGAGATCCACCATTTTATCTGAAAGTCGAGTGATCCTTTTGTCTCAGTTCTTCTATATCTCCTCATTTGCCAGCGGCTTGCCCCACCTTGTCACCTGTCAGTGACGTGCATGAAGTTTAAGATCAAACACTTTTTAACACTCTTGGAGATGACTTCGTGCCCGATCAATATAAGATTAGCCCCCACATTAACCCTATCTACCTCTGTAACTTTCTTTCTCAGGGGCACGTGTGGAGGTGATTGGTCTCCGCCATGCTATTGGGTTTATGTAATCTTCATTAAGTACAACATCATACGTTAGCATCTGAATGAATAGTGTGGAGTTAGAACAAATGGGACTTGATGGCAATCCTCCCTTATTAAATCGTATCTCCAAGGTATGAATATTTCAAAGCAATCTTCCGACTTGGTTTGCACAGAAAATGGCTTCTATGAGCATCTATAAAATTCAGGGCTTTATTCCTCCACTAGATCATCGGAATTTGTCTTGCCACCTCATGTGCATTCTAAAGTCATAAGTTTTTATTTTTTATTTTTTGAGATGTATTGAAAATTTTGACTTCGACAAATTTTGGAGGGATTGTGTAGAAACCCAACCTTCAAAGCGATTTGATCATAGGGCCAATTTGATGTGCTTTCACATGCCCTCAAAACATGAAAATTCCTCATGAACTTGCAATTTATTGAAAGGAACGAGTTACATTATTGAAAATGAAAAATCGAAATCCGAGAAAGTAGAAAAGACTCCTATGTAGAAGAATATGCGGATAATCAAACATGCCCCTACTCTGGGCAATTCGAACTCATTCTATCATCCAAATCCTCATCAATGACAATGCTAGTATCATTGGTTGCTTGGACATTTTTATCACCTTCAGCTTTGCCGGTCGAATTAACATTAGTGGGCTTTACCCGGTTCATTGGGTTTGACCTTGGAGGAGGACGTAGAGTCGCAAATACCTTCTCCAGCTTATCCACCCGATCTGACAAACGTTGCACTACATTGTTCAACTCGTTCATTCAACGTCCGAGGGGTGTCATCCCGTCACTCTTTCCTTCGAGCGGCAACTTCATGGTCATTTCTGTTGGAACCAAAAGGACTTGGAGGGAGAGAGTACACACACAAAGAGAGATTATATTACACAATATGCCTTTGTAAAGGCTTAAGAGAGTACACACACTAAGTTTGCTAAGCTTAAAACTCTCTCTCAAATCTCACTCTCTCACTCACTAAGTAAACTAACATAATCCTATATTTATAAGCATCTTCACCACCATTATCTTCAAGATTTGAAGTTGAACATTTCTTCTTGGCCAAGGAGTCAACAATTGTGGGCTGAAACTTTTCCTTCAAGTTCAAGTTTACCAAGTTGAAGCTTTCTTCCTACTCTTCAAGACTTGAGCAACAAGTACCACTTGTAGCTTCTTCAAGAATTCTCTCCTTGTAGCTTCTTCAAGAATTCTCTCCTTTGGCTTTTTACAAACCAACTAACTCTTGCTTTCACACACTTAGCCAAAAACAATTAAAAGACAAATAAGCTAATCAAAACACAAAAAACAATTTTACAATTTTCTAACAATTTCTTCCACACAATCTGACAAGTATTGCTTGACAAAGAGGATGGAACACTTACAGAGATAGCGAGGGTATAAAGATACAAAAACATGCGCATGTACATGTGAGGTTTAACTCCTAAAAATGGAAAATTCAATAATCAAAATAGTAAATAAATTACTCAAAAAAAATTAAAGAACCTGAAATGCATGAGCAAGCAGGAATGGATGTGTATTCAACACTCATTGAGACAGGCATTCTGCAAGTTTAGACTTAGAAAACAAACATGCGATGACAAATGCATTTATTAGTGAAAATGTTTATGGATTTGACTAATGCATGACCTAAGCTATTTTGAGATAACTAAGATGTAATGTCAATTCATTCTTTTTTGTGTTTACTTGTTTATGAGATGAACTCCCTAAATGCAATATGGACACGACTCAGATAATGCTATGATTATATGCACTAATTTAACATGCACTGATAAAGTAACATAAATAGCCTAAATTTCATGCATGCTATGCTATAATGAATTAACTATATGCAATGACACGGGATCAATTCCTAAAGCTAGCAATATGATATGCCTATGACATAAGATAGAATTAATCATGGACTAATCCTAGGATGCAAGTTATACGAAATGCTATTTTTTGTATTATATTTATGGTTACGAAAACAGCAAATTATATCCTAGGACCCTATATGTGACTAACTGACTTTTATTAAAAGAATATTGACTTATTGATGCTGACTCTTTTCATATTTTTCTTTTTATGATATGCAGTATGAATGACGCATGATATGCAATGACTAATTACTCCAATCTTCACCACATAATTATCAAAAATGTGATTTTCTAGAAGACGTGCGTTACTTGATATATGACCAAATTAAGCCCAAGTCTACATGCAAACTACATGAAAGACAAGTAACAATTTTTTTTCTCTTTTGTTTTCAACTAATAAAAACCATGAACTACCCTAAATCTACATCTACTCTAAGACTGAAATGCATTGCCCTAGATAACAAATTATGAGCGTGCCCTAAACTTTAAATATGCATGAGACAATGACATGCAATATCGATATATTGAAACACACGTTATGATTAGAATTAATCACATCATTGATTGGAGTTCCTTAGTGTCTACACGCCCAAAAGGAAAGGATCGGATCAAATCATGATAGCATAAGCTTCAATTGACTAATAACATGATGTAGAAACCATATACTAAAATGAGTTTAGACAAACTCGGCTGACCTTGAGCAAGGATTGACCAAAGACAATCAAAGCGAGGTAAGGTGCCGCGTCTTCTGGTGGGTACCAGCGAGAGAGTGTGGCCCGCGAAGGTTTGGCAGCGAGGATCGACGATGATGGTTGTTCACTGTACGGAAACCGTAGGGATGCAGGGATATGCAAAAGGGGCTTGCCGGGCAACTAGCAGCTCTTGAACGTAATGGCGAGGATGGATATTTGCTAGAAACGCCACAGACAATCACCAATGGCGCTAAATGACCACCGGTGCTGAGCTGCTTCCCTGGGAAACCTGAAAGCTGGCGAGGACGTCTAGAAGACCTGCTAGGAATCAATGGCTGTGGCTGGATACGCTGGACTTCTCAGTCGAGCTGCTATGCGTGATGGTGAGACTGTCAGCGATCCGACGTTGTGTCGGTCGCTGTGCCTGGAACTCACGGCTGAGCAAGGCGGAGGTGCGGTGGAGCTGACGTCGGCGTTGACGAGATGAACAACCACGTCGGGGCAACGTGGCAGATTTGAGAGGAGGATATGGTGGCTTGGCTTACGGAGTGGTGGTGGGCGGCGGAGTGCGGACGAGAGGAACCGCGGATGAAGATTGCTCTTGAAATGATGATGCCCACGGACGTTAGATACTGACCACAATTTTTTCATTCAAACCTCTTAACAACCAGGCGATGATGTCGCATTTCTTTGGAAAAATTTCCTAACAACCCTGATGGAATTGTAGGGAAAGAGATCACATCCACTGACCTTCCATCGTCTTCATTTGTTAAAATTCAATGGGTCAATCTCTAATTGCCTCGTTGTCTTCCATTGATCACTCGCCGAAATCCAAACCTTCATCCCATCTCCAAAATCCTCTTCCGTTTAGCCAGCCCAGTATCAGATTCCCTCCGAATTGATCTCTTTCGCATTACCAAATTCCGCTGTTCCCTTTCGAGGCGTGGATATTCTCGATTTTCCGATCGCAACTGCCTTTATTTCCTTTTGAATTATTGACCAAGATTAAGAGCAAGTGACGGCCAGACATCTATGGGATATGATCCTATACGTATGCTGTTCGCGCATCAGTCCATGGTTGCCCCTCAGGGAAGTCATGCGATGACTTAAAGTTAAAAAGAAAAAAAAAAACGCGAATATGAATAATGCAATTGATATTTTTATTTATTTAGGGGTTGGGTCTACTCCTAATTTTTTTATGCAATATGAATGGTTGAATGGGTTGCCAGTAGTTACTTGTCAACAATCTAAGGATCTAATTGACACCTAGATTTTCCTTTTTGTTCAATCTTTTTACTAGATAAATATAATTTCTTGGGGTTGGCCGAAAACAAAGTAACACCTCGCATGAATTCATTTCGTTGAAAAATAGTCAGTGACACATCCGATTCTCAAGCTACTTTTTTTCAAATGCATGTTTTTGTAATTCAGGCATGATTCTCGGATAATGTCGCAGGTCAAATCTAGCCACGCATCGCACACGAGGTTGACTCTGTACCTTCGAGACGTGTGTGAGACTAAGGATTAGATGGAGAGGACCAAAGCCAAAGGAAGGTGTTCTTTGTGTGTGTCCTTGAACGAGGTTCTGACCATCTAGAAACACAGACCATTGGACATCAGGTGTCTTGATGGAGTCCAATATGATCCATTACATGCCATCGGTTTAAAGCTTTGCGAAAATAGATATTTATAACTTTGGTTGGTATGTGACTCCTAGCTATAAATTTTAAAGCCGGACCTCCACATGAAGCCATCGTTGCTATTGCCAAACGACAGAAAATAAATTTTTAT
The DNA here is from genome assembly GCA_014182545.1 of Eucalyptus globulus. Classification (NCBI taxonomy): domain Eukaryota; kingdom Viridiplantae; phylum Streptophyta; class Magnoliopsida; order Myrtales; family Myrtaceae; genus Eucalyptus; species Eucalyptus globulus. The sequence continues at coordinate 6,418,672 of CM024723.1, read as the reverse complement.
TGAGATTTCAAAAGAAAGAGTCAGTTGATGAAATTGTGACTTCATGAGGTTCCTTAGTCGGAATGTAGAAGGTCTTTCTTTGAACAAACTAGTGAGGTGGACTTTATCTAACGCATGCAAACTGACTTAAAATGTCACCTTATTGTTATGCCCAAGAAATAAAAAGGAAAATCATTAGATACTGAGAGATCATCAAAGGATTTACACCATCACTTATCATGTCTCAATTGATACTTACGTATTCAACGAGATTCTTATAATTTCTTTAACAATTATTAGGATATATATCGGACGACCTGAGACGATATTTTCTCCAACATCAAATTTGGTCCAACCCCATTGAAAAAAACAAATCTAATATTCAACACATAACTTTAACCGTGCCCCGCATGAATGTTTTTGAGGGTGAGTAGAGATTCAGGATAAAAAGCCGGCCTAATCATGAATCGCAATGCAAAATGTGATTTTTTTTTTCCTCACTTTTTGTGGCGAGAGTGCAAAATGCAATATTTTGGTTTACGACAACTGCATTGGAAGAACTTCACTTCCTCGATCAAGGTAAATACAACTGGCATATGCATTTAAGGAAATTATAATGAATTTACCTTGAATTCTTTTCTTCCCCAGACTAATTGCCTGGATCCCAACAATGGTTGACGCTGATTGTGCTCATTCAAAAAAAAAAAAAAAAAGTCGTGTCCTGATTCCTACATTAAACTGCCAAGCAATGGCTCATAACCTGATGCGGTCCTGGGATCAAACAAGATCCGCGTCAGGCATTTTGATCAAACAAGATCCGTGCCAATGGTGGATCCGATCATGTTATTCACCGACGGAAGCACTGAGGTCTTCTGTTACTACATTTCCAACCAAAAAATCACTCCTTTATCTCTTCACTGATTGATTTGCTTTTACTAATCCTTGCGTGTGTCAGCGAAAGCGGTGCCCAAAGTAAATTCGGAAAAAGGAAGCGAGACCAACCTCTCATGTTGAGATGCAATGTGATCTTTAAGCTTGGGCAAGTTTTCAACTTTTAGGCCAAGATTCACTCTAGTAAGTCTTGTACCACTATGTCGAGAACCGGCCTGTCCAGAAACCAAACACCTCTAATATAAATTGAAACATTGACCGAAAACATACATGCTGATGATCTACACTCCAACATGTGAGTTGCGGATAAAAGAACGCAGCTAGTGTAACTTGGATGTGTAGTTCTAGTTTGGGTTTCAAACGCAAAATTTATAAATGAGATGTTTCATTATGAAAATGATGGCCATTCATGAGGTTAATTGCTTTTCTTCAGCAACGAATATGTACTATATGGCTACTTATCAATGACATAAAGCATAGTCTCTATTGCGAAAGTAAGTGATTGAACAATAAAATGAACAAAATAAAGAAATAAATCAAACATCAGATTCATGTGATTTGATTGTAATGATCTACACCTATAAAGAGAGCAATAACAAATTTTATTATAGATCAAGCGACACAACATATGTTATAATTACACTCGAATCACTTAAACACTTTCAGTATTTTTCAAACCCCAAGTACACCAAATAACTCACGAAGTGTTTAACCCCACAATTCCTCGCTAAATCATCTCTAAATATTTATTCACAAATTCTTACCACGAGAATTTAATTTCGACTTTGAACACTAGCACCCAAATGTAATTATCTAAACATTAAAGCCTCATGATGAAGTCCTTTGCATGTCACCACCCACATAACACCAACCACTCATGTATGCGGTACTTTCACTAGATGATTGTTGACACCTAAATTATATCATTTTATTTAAGATTTAATTGCGTAGAAAATTAGGGTTTAATTTTTAAATGCTAGACAAAAAAAAATTTCCCTAAATTGCATTGCGTATTAGCATTAAGAATATTTGCATCACTAATGATAATTTTTAAATTTTTCCAAAAATATTTGTCATCAAAAAGAAAAGAAAAAGAGAATAAGAAAAAATATTATTATTATCGAAAATTATAATCATCAAATAAAGAGAGAAAAAAAAGAAATTGAATAAAGCCGGGCAGTGGGCTGGGCTTGCCCGGCCCTTCTTTTTTCCTCCTCCTCTTCTTCTTCTTCTTCCTTCTTTTCTTATTTTCGCGCGGACAGGCCCATCTACTTTCATTTCGGCCCGGCCCGCGCACGGGTCTTCTTCCTCCCTCACGCCCTCACGCTGGTTTTGCTTCTGCAGGAAAAGAGACGTAAAAACCGAAGTGGGAGGCAGAGGATCGCGAGGGCAGACGGCAGCGTGATCCACGGGTCGGGCCCAGGCCGGCCAGCGAGCTGGTGATGGCAGAAGCCATGCGCGCTGGCCGGTGGCCCTTAAAAGGGGGAGAGGGTGAGCGAGAGAGAGGGGAAGAAAGAGACCGACAAAGAGGGGGTTCTGGTTTTTCTGCAGATTTTGGCTGAGAGAGAGGGGCCTCGGTTTGGGAGAGGAGGGAGGAGATACCGTGAGCAACGCGCGTAAGGGACGGAGGCCGATCTTCTCGGTTGGTCTTCTCTCTCCAGAGAAGAACAGGGAGAGGAGGATTCAAGGGTTTCGTCTGGGAAATCTTCAGCCGTTGAAGGGAGAGAGCGAGCTCGAAGGAGCGCCTCGCCATCGTCAGTGGTCCGCCCGAGAGCCGCCGTCCGCCGCAGCCCTTCCCCATTCAACCAGGTAGGTCTCCGGAGCATACTCGCTTTGTTTTCATGGGAGCTTTGGTTCTGCCAGTCCTTCGTCAGCGTTGTAATGCGTTATGGCGCCCTCTGTTAGGAACCCAGACCTGTGTTTGAATCTTGATCGAGTCAAAATCTATCGTTTCAGTAGTGCATACCAAGTGCTCGTGAAAATCCCTGAATGGGATCTAGGTTGTATGAGCTCATTGCGGCCAAAACTAGTTGTTCCTTGTTCATATCTATTCTGAATGCGATTAATCTGTCCCTGAGTTGATCTTGAGTGTCGTTCGTGCATGTTGTGTCGATATGCACCCGAGTCCGTGTTTCGAAGTGAGTCCATAGCCGGTGCATACTAGATGTTCGATAAAATGCTTGAATGAATGGCTGAAGTCCATGATCGTCGGATTGATGTTCAGAAGTTTAGTTTGATGATTGTTTACTTTTTTTTTTGTTGAACTATGTCTGCTGTCATCTTTTCTCTGTATATTTTCTTGCGATTCCATCCACGTCTACCATCTTTTTGAGCTACTGGAGGAAGGATCTCCACCGGAACTACCTTCCCTCGCCGGCGAGTCCCCTACAGTTTAAGGCTGTTCAAGTCAGCATCTCTCTCTATTTTCATGTGCTTGTGTTTGTTTGTTTGCCGAGATCGTTGCTATTAAACGTGTGGCTTCGGTGAGGTGTTTTTTTTCAAAGACTTTTTTGATCGTCGGAGTAGACGAATAGTAGTAGGCCGGCGGCGGTTGGTGGCGCAGTCCGGTGGTTGGTTGTGGTCTGGAGAGTTTGGCCGTCTGATATAGAGCGGTGGCCGGAGTTCTGGTTTTTGTGCGATGGAGTTGTTACTTCAGCCAAGGGTCTGCAGGTGAGGAAAGCTTCGGAGGAGGAGTCGCAAGGTTGAAGAAGATGGCGCGGGGGAAAAAGACAAAACAGAGAAGAAGACAAAACAGAAAAGAAATAATAATAGAAAAATCATTAAAAAACTAAAAAATTTTGAAAATTTTCTTTCCTTTTTTTTTTTTACTCGAATTGGGTCGAGTCCGGGTCGTTGGATCGCTTCAACGGGCCCGATCAGGCTTTACCTGGTCCGAACCCGTTTTCCTGATATAATTGTATTAAATATTAAAAATATATTAAAATCTCATAATCCAAAAATTTTCAAAAAATGAAAAAAATTCAAAAAATCTCAGAAAATATTAAAAACTCAAATCTTCTTTAAAAAATCAAGAAAAATTCCAAAATTTCAGAAAATTCCAAAATTTGGAAAATATTAAAAACTTTAGTAGTAATTAGAAAAATAAAAGAAATAAAAAAATTCAAAATGATTATAAAATCTAGAATTTTTGGAAAATTTAAAAATTCATTTTTTCTAAAAATTTGAAAATTCTAAAAGGAATTTAAAAATTAAAAATCCTTAAAATGGTTAAAATTAATGTTTTGGGTTATTTTTCCTAAAATGCAGGGAATCTTTCAATTTAGAATCATACTCAAGATTAACCAAGCCCTTGGGGTTTTACCTTAGAGTTTTAATTGTCCTTAAAGAAAAATGCCCTTAATTGCATGATATTGATACATTGATTTTAGCTTATCTTTAGTCTAGTTAGGATTATCATTTATCTTTTTCTTAGTGTTAATTCTTTGTTATCCCATGAAATGTTTTTAAGCTTTCCGTGGTTGTTGATTATTACGATAATGATTGTGTAGCCGTATGATTACCTTACATGTTAGTAGATATGTATAAATTCAATTTAATCTACTTGACAATTTTTTTTTTTTAAATGAACAAGATTAGGTATCGAAATGATACTAATTAATTAATCAATATAATTAAGTTTTCGATCCTAGATTCTCTCATACCTCACTTGGTTTTTACCCGACCTCAATAAGCCAATGGTAACCCATTCTTTAGAAAATTTTCACACTCTCAATTTGAACACCCAATGTCGCGTCAGGATGGGCTTGGGAGAGCCTATGCCTGATCATGGACCATAGACCCATCCTTTAGGCGATACCCCTAAACTTATATTTTCTCCCCTAAAGGGTAGGTTGCAACAATGATACAATCCAATGTGCAACAAACATATGTACGTACATATATATATATATATATAATAGTATATGAAAATTCAATTTGACCGAAAGTCCACTTTTCTATCTTAGTGGATGAAGACCTCAACACACATTATGAAAGCTAATATCCGAAAATTGGTCATGGATTCCTTTATGATTATTTTAAATTAAAAAATTCCGATTTAATTTTGAGCTCAAAATCGAGACATATTTTAACAATCTCTACTTTTAATTTTCAACGACATGAGCATTTTCCATACAAAAGATTGCAACTGTTGTTGATGGACAGCTCAAGAAAAGATACGAAGCTGAAATCAAAATACATTGGTACTCAATATAGTTCATCTATTTTATAGCTAGAAAATTTGTAGTTCGGAGATTATTGTCAATTCATCTAAAATTTGAAATGTTCGATGCACGTGCCTTTAGAGGTAAGTGTTGTGATAGATAACTAACGCTCACTTTATTCTTCAAGAGGTTTACAGATCCAACCCATTTGGATTTTTTTACTTTTCATCTTGATGATACCCGAGGATAATCGGGTACAATCCGACATTTTACTGGTGAATCATTCTCGGGGGCCTAAACAATCATAATACCAGGGATAATTAGGCATTATTTCACAATAGCTCCCAAATTTGACAATGTTACCAATCACTGTTCCGAACTCTCATACCGTTGCACAATAAATCCTGAACTCCGAAATGTTACAAGTTAACTCTTAAACTTTGATTTTTGTCGCAATAGCTAATATTTCAAGTTTACATAACCGTTAATTGTTATTTGAGAATGGATTATTTATTGTTCTTGACAAACTTAGCTGAATTATTGTCACCTTCATTAGTCATACATCCTTTCTATCTTCTTAACTTCATTCACCATGTAGTAGAGATTATTCTAGGCAAGAAAAACAAGTCCCCTTTCAGGGAGCAATTAATTTGCTATGCAGAGGGAAATAAAATAGTGACAAAAAACAAAAATCAAAGCTCGAGAGGATAATATGTAACCTCTCGAAATTCAGTGCTATTGTGCAACATCGTCAAAGTTTGGGAAAGTAATTTACGACTAATATGTACAATACGGCTAATTTCCAATGACACAAAGCATTGCTCTCCAGTTAATTTTCAATGGCATGAGTGTTTTCTCTTAATCAGTGCATGTGTATTTTTTTACCGTAGTTGCTATGAAAATATTACTGATGGTAATTGAAATTCATGACTATGCTGAATCGATACATATACACCACATTGAGATGACAATAGAAATATAAGAAAGAGGGAAACATATTGGATTGAGAAGAGTACGTCAACACAACTCTAAAAGTTTTAGGGGTGTTAATCAACCCTACTAATAACGACAAATGATAGCACTCAATTATCTGATCCAAACTAACATTGTATTATTTATCGCAATAAGTGCCACCAACGGCTAAATTTTGAGGATTCTTACATTTTTTTGCATCACATCGGGATTGACATGGAGATTAATTAGGTTAGAGGGAAGGGGAGGCAACTCTTTAAGATTGTCGCAGTGTAGTAAATCCAGAGTCTGAAGACTTGATAGTAACTGGATTTCTGACGGAAGGCTGGATATACGAGTACCCCGAAGCCTTAGTTCTCTGAGGTGATGTAGATGGCCGATATCACTCGAAATGCCTCCCTCCAAACTCCTACACCATGAGGCATGTACCTCTTTCAGGGAAAACATACCTCCAATGTAACGCGGAAATTCTCTTAAGAAAGAAGTATCCATTCTCAGCACTTCCAATCTCCAAAGGACATTAATTGAATCAGGCAACTTCGAAATACTTGTACCTGAAATATCCAACTCTACTAATGAGAATCTCAATTCATCAATGGATTTTGGAAGCTTTCCTAGGCCCCGACAACTCCTTAAAGTCAAGCGTCTAAGTTCCCCCAAGTCTCCAACTGATCCAGGGAGTTCAGTAATTTTTGCATCATCCAAGGCTAGCACTCTAAGAGCTTTAAGTTCACAAACTGAACCAGGAACGCAAACCAATGAGAAGCAATTGGTGGCACTAATAATTTCCAGTCGAAACAATTTGCCTATTGACGTAGGAAGTTCTCGTACAGATGTGCCATCAATTAGGAGCTCTCTCAAAGCATTCATCCCATCCATTTCCATTGGCAACATGTTAAGTTCGGAGCAGAACTTCAAATTCAAGGTAACCAAGAGCTTCAGATCATTAATTGAAGGATCTAAATGAACCAATCGAGAACATCACTCTAGGATCAGGATCTCCAAATTTGGGCAACAGGAGAATCTGGGGGTGACTAATAATTCCGCACAACCTGTAAGATTCAAGACTTTCAAGCGCTCCATCTGCAAAACATGGAAAAGAGTTCAGATAGTCTAGAACTCTCAGTTTTATTTAAACAACAACAAATGAGCTACAAACCACCTTAATTCCTCTCCAACCTCCCCAGGATTCTGTAACCTTACTCCACGAAAGATCGAGAATAACTAGGTTCTCATTTTTCTCTAGATGAATGCTGATCGCATCTCTAGGGCAGCCTTGCCAATGAAGCCACCGAACGTTCAATAAGACATCCGCAAATTGTGCACCAACATTGGTACGACCCAAGCTGAGAAATGTCGTGTTCCGCAGGATCTCAAAGCCTGCCTCTTCAGTGTTAAGGTGGTCTGTTCCCTGTATGATGGACCACAACAGTCAAGTAGAGAAAAATGTGGAAGTATTCAGAGAATAAAATAATTACAATAGATGCCTAAACTCCCATGAGGTAAAGAAAATGCTCCATCTATGAAGGCAAATCAAAAAACAAATTGAGGCCTAAATGCTACTCTTTTTTTCCCGACATACCTTTTTCCCCTTGTTCGTGTCCTGGGCTATGGCAGGAAGGAACCTTAGCATGCCGTGCATGCCTATTTTATTTTCTTCCATTTGTATTAGGGACGTACGACGAAGGACCTCGATTTCATCATGAGGACGATCATAGTGATGCCACATATACGAGGCAATCCGACAATCCACATCCCGTGTACAACGTGCAATATCGAGATACATCTGCTTTTGCTTTTGATTTAATGCTTCATAAATTCTTCTCAGAATCTTCTGGTAATCTTCATGAAATTGTTGTATGAGATCTTCGAATTTAATCCACTCTTCTAGTCCTTTATCGTGCAAAAAAGAACCAAAAATTTTGAGAAGTAGTGGAAGTCCCTTCGCAGCCTTCACTATTTCGATTGCAATTTTAACATAAGAACGTAGTTCATCACTCTTTCCGAGTGCAGCATACTGCCAGAAAAAGTTGAAAGCTCGATTATCATCCATTGGACTAACATCATAAGTATGAGCCACCCCTCGATCTACAAAGCCTTGAAGAACGCTTCTTTCTTTTGAGGTGACAATTATCCTACTTCCAGAACCAAACCAATCAAGCTTAGCTCCTACAAATTGCTTAAGGATAGACAACCTTTCCACATCATCGAGAACGAGGAGAACTTTCATATTTCTAAGTATTTCTTTCAAAAGTCGTACTCCTTTGAAAGCAGAAGCAACCTCATACTCTCTTTTCAAACTATCAAATATCAACTTGGTCTGAAGATACTGAACACCACCAGGTTGCTGCGTTGTTACTTCAATCTCCGCAAGAAAACTGCAAGCGTCAAAGAGAAGGGATATTTGGTCATATACAATCTTGGCAAGGGTAGTCTTTCCAATGCCATCTCTCCCATGGATTCCAACAATTCGTACATCTTTCACTTCCAGTTCCAATAATTCCATTATTTTCGATTCTTGCCTGACTTCAAGCTCCTATGAAGGTACTTAAGTTTAGGAGAAAGTTAGAAGAGAAGCAAAGAAATATACAGAGGTACTGTAAGTATAGACGATAAGGCCATTCTCTGAAACATGTACTTTGAATGTGCCTAACACATTGTAAGTTCATATGATAATGCCATTTCGGTGACAATTAAAGTGTTATTTGTCTTGAAAAAAATCCGGTATTTCATTCAATGACAATGCACATTGAGTTGAAATATCATTATAAAGGGACATTGTCATTGAAGAAGATTCTTGGTGTGAAAAATCCAACAAATACATTAACTAAGGTTCTTACCACTAAGAAACTGAAGATGCGCATTGCGTCAGTTAATTTCCATAGTTAGTGATGAGGAGATGGTCACATTAGGACAATTGGGGTCACAAAGACAAGTGAACACTATGAAAGACTATTGTTGTATTGAAGATCAACCTCCAAGTGAGAGATTGATGGAGTTGTAGAGTCAAATGGAGGAAAGTAATATTAAAGTAGAGAGGTTTTTAAATGCTAATGGCACATAGCAAACAAGAAAATAATGTTGCTAATAGCATACATGTTATTTTCAGCGTAACTCTATATATCCTAAACTCTTACTATATATTGAGGCATCATCTTTTGTAGTTATATCTAACAACTACGCAATTGATATTGATACTAATAGTAAAGAAATTGCCCAAGGGTTTTCTACGTAAAAAATTTCTTATGTAGCATGTCTTGTTCCTAACATTGTTAATCCATTTAATTAAGAACTTCCAATTTAATTGTGTAATAAACAAGTCAAAAGAGATCAACCCGTTCACGACGGACTTAATATTTGTCCATAGACTGCTTGACCAATTTATGATGCGTATGCAACTAAATATAACCCGAACACACTTGAAGTAACATGCATTTGCCGTGCAATTGGGTCAACCCTAGCGGTTGCCCAAGGCTGCGCTTATAGGAAAAAAGGTGAGTTAGTTGTTTCAGAAGGCAAATTATGGGATTTTTGGCTGCTACATTATAGTTGCATTTCAAACGACGCTTCCATGAGTATATTGTTTTCCAGAAAATACAAAAGCAGACGAATATTATATGCCAATATTTCTAATAGTCTAATTTTAGTGAAGTGTGTTTTGATGCATCAACTCTCCTTAACAAGTAAAAGGCAGGAGGTATTCTTGAATCACTAGTATTGTGAACTTAACACCAACTTTGCCATCAGTTTTGTGTAATAAAATGAACACCGTAGTAACATTTTCGTGTGGTGGTCTAAAATGACAAATTACCATTCGTCCAGCCATTCTACTCAAATCGACCATCAAACCGATAATCCAAGATATGATCTTTGGTGAAATTAACAAATGATAATTAGGAAGGGTAGAGTTGTCCCACAATTCTTTGTGGATTCTATTCTTGGAAAGGGTAATTAGCTACTGAATAATTGGAGTATATGCAAGCTACTTCAGAGTTCGGACGATGACTTGCATTATCTTGGAGGTTCAGTTCATGTGTTCGCCTTCATTTTTATATTATATTCTAACTTTACAACCACTGTAAAATAATGTAAAAATATTTCGTGGTGATTAGACTTTTTATCTGTTTGATGTAAAACACAATAAAGCTGAAACTAACTTCATCAACAGTTACAGTCTTTAGGAGAGAATACTCGAGAAGAGGGGAGCATGGGAGCAAAGAAATATACCGAGGTTCTGTCAGATAACATGGGATTATCACCAGTGGATAGATCCTCAGACACATAATTGTGCTCTATCATCAGCTTAAACAAAATTTCTCCAACGATGGCTGTGATAAGTTCCTCTTCACTGCCAAGGCAGAAAAAATCTCAGTTCCAAACCATTAAAAGATCACTGAAACTTCAAATGGCTCATAAAAATGTTAATCCCAACGTACTACATAGTAATGAAATGACAATCGACGTGCTAAAAGATCACTGAAACTTTATGCAGAACATGATTTACCTGATGCAAAGATATATTAAACATGCACACTGATGTTTAATAATTGTATGAACGTCGGATAATGCCATTGCAGCAAGTTTTTGGTTCAGGCAATGGATTATATTCTCGCAGTTCGCCATCAAGTGAAATTATCACTCAACCACTGGTTGAATTACAGAATTACATGATCATGTGGATGAACAGAATGAAGTTTTAAAGATAGTTCACTGTGCCAAACTGAGAAATGTTGTGTAAACAGGGTCAATTCAAGAGAAGGATTTGGCCTGAAAAAGAAAGAAGGGACTTGAAAATGTTAACCCCGTTAATTCTCATCAATAATTTCCTCTTTTTTCTCTAATTTTGTCTCCGCAAAGCTTTGAAACAGGCTCAGTAACGATTATAAACCCAAGCAAGTGAACAAAACAATCTAGAGTACAGCAGAGTCAACCAATATTTACTCTCTTTTTTTTATTAAAATTTTTTGCTGGGAAAAGGTTGTTGAGTTTCCTTTTCTGACATTCTCGACACTGCCTCGGTCGATTGAGCAAACAAATCAGAAGGAAACCCACAAGAAAAGAAGGCAGATGTAATGTAACATACCCTTTATATGAGCTTAGTTCCCATCCCTTGACTTTGCCAGCCTCCACGAGAGCCTCCTTCCACCGCTCGACAGCCTCAGCGCCCCAGCTCTGCTTGTGCTCGTCCAGGGCGTTTCTGTAGACCGATTTTTTGTCCAGCTGCATATCAGACCGTTCCACATGGTAGAAAACAGGCAGGATCTCTTTCTTCCCTCCTGATCTAGACGTGTGTTCTACCATGAGTGCCAGCGTCTCAAGGCACCAGCGGTCCTGAGCATAGGTTGTCGAAAAGATAGGTATGTAGATGTTGGAGCTGGAGACCAATAGCCGAAGCTCTCCGGGTTGAATAGATAGGGTTTCGTCATGTCTGAAAACGCGAATTCCATCAGCTTCCAAATGGAGAAACAGGGAATCGGCGAATTTGAAGAGATTACCGGATCATCTGAAACTCAGGATGGCATCATATACCCATTCATCCTTTTTCATATCTTGATTCAGCCTCGCTGGTTCATCTTTGACGAGGTCAGATAATCCAGCAACACTTGATTTAGCCCCCGATTTTACCTTCCCCTGTTTTCTTGATTCGCCTTCACTTTTGCCATACAGATTTGATTTAATTACTGAACCTCCCGGCGGTGGTGCTCCTCCCAAACTGGGCTTAAGTCCTTTCGGTTCTGTGCTCGGGGAATCAGCCATACTCGATTACGACTTCAACTCAATCTTTCGTCGTCCAGTTTTCACTCTACCTGGGTTTTTCAAAGAATAGTCAAGCGAACTGTCCGGGTTTGCCTTAACGGTCGTTCCATCCGAGCTTAAGAAGACAAATTCCACCAAGAAAGAAAAAGTAGTTATTTACGAAAATTCAAGAGATATAACTCATTACCAGATTCTCAGTCTTGCTGTTGCCCGCGTAAAATTTCTGCACACGTTATATGTACGAACTACGGAGCAATGGTACGATGATGGACGTAAGTTACTAAGAATATGGAAAAAATAATTTGTAATAAATTTAAGTTGTTGACTGTATTCCGTAGAAAGTCTCAAAGGTTAGGAAATTCTACCGTACGAGACTTTGAGGTAAATACTTGTTATTACTCCATTCGTTTTACGGAAAATAATTTTCACAAAAACATTTTGCAAATTTTCCAACATTCAGTTCACGAAAATTAATTTGTTGTGGAGAACATTTTCCATCAACACAAAAAGTGTTTTTTAAAATAAGGAAAAAAAAATTTCCACTTTTTAAGTAGGGTAAAAATTTTCATATCTTCTTCCATCTCAATTTCTTTCAGCAAAAACCTTTTATTTTTATTTTTATTTTGCATTTTCGTTTTTTCTTTTTATTTTTAAAAATTTAGTTTCTAATTATTTTTTCTTTTTTTATTTTCTTTTTCTTTTAATTATAATGCAACTTTTCCTTATTTTACAAAAAGATTAATGTTAATTATTATGAATTTGGCAATGAATACATATAGCTAGTTTTGTCTGTGAAAGATTCCATGGCTTTGGTCTGTAAGCTTCTTTAGATCGGAGCAGGTCTGTGAGCTTGTTCTCTTCCTCGAGCGATCTCCCAGTTGTTCCCTGTCCGACGAAAGACCTGGTCTTTACGCCTTTCCTTGAGCTTCTCACTCATGGATATCTGCAATAACCACTCGTCGCGTCCATCTACTGGATGGCCCAAAGTTACCCGCTACGAAGTCTTTCTCAGTTTCAGAGGAGAAGATATTCGGGGGGGCTTCATCGACTTTCTCTACGAAGGCCTCGCTGATTCAGGGATCATTGCGTTTATCGATTATGATGGGATTGAGAAAGGAGAAGTGATCATGGCTAAGATATTCCAAGTTATCGGGGACTCGGAGATCTGCATTCCGATCTTCTCCAAAGATTTCGCTTCCAGTAAGAGTTGTCTGGAGGAGGTGGCGGAAATGGTGAAGTGTCGCCGGACAATCATGCCCATTTTCTACGACGTCAACCCTTCAGTCGTCGGCAAACATCTGGAGAGTTATCAGCAGTCCTTCAGCCAACATGCGGCCAAGGGGGTGACGTCAGCGACTACAGACAAGTGGAAGGAGGCTCCGCAGATAGTTTCCGGAATGCTAGGATGGGATTTGGAAAAACTTAAATGCGGGTAAATCCAAATCAAGATTTTGATGCTTCTTTTGACTTCTCAGTACTAATGATCGAATATGAAATTAAAGCAAGAAAAAAGTGTGTGCGTCTTTTCTTTTGCCTGGTGTATTATCCGACCAGTTGTTCCATTTCGCATCTTACTCTTCCTTTCTTTTCCCGTTTGGCAGACAGAGCAAACTTATAAAAGAGGTTGTTTCCACAGTCCGCCGGCTGTTGAGGAAGGATGACATAGCTGTGACACCATATTTAGTGGGGATGGATCACCCTCTGCAAGAGGTGATGAAAAAACTTGATGTTCGCTACGAAAATGGAAAAGTAATTGAAGGACAAATGCTTACAGGAAAACGTGTAGTTGAGATATCGGGACTTTCAGGAATCGGAAAGTCGACTCTTGCCTCGGTTGTCTGCGAGAAAATCTACAGTCTCTTTGAAGGTTGGAGCTTCCTAGAAAATATCCATGGAATGGTTGAGGACGGAAGACTCCTATATCTCCAGGAACATTTGATTGGTCGCCTCCAAAAGAAAACACGTACGCTCAGATCTCCTGCTGAAGGTACCGAATTTATCAAGTACCAATTTAGAAAAATGAGGGTTCTCATTATCTTAGACGATGTTAGTGATTTTGAACAAATCAAATCACTAGTCGAAGATCCAATTTGGTTCGGTCCAGGAAGCAGGATCATCGTGATCTCTAGGAGCCGTGGTCTTGTTGACCAGTATAATCAGGCACCCGGCGTTGTTAACTGTTTTGATGACATCCCCATTGAAAGATACGAGCTCGAGAAAATGAATGATGGCGATTCTTTTCAACTGTTCTGTAAGCATGCTCTTAGAGGAAAACCTCCTCCACAGGAATTATCCTCTTTGGCATGGAAGATTAGTTTGGCTGCCGAAGGGAATCCTTTTGTTATTCAAGCTGTTGGTTCATCTTTATACCAGCAGCCCAAAAAGCAATGGGAGGAAGCAATCGATAGATTGAGCCACGGGCCTTTGATTGAGAAAATCAAACCAGCTCTGATGAAAAGATATGAAGATTTAGAGAAAAATGGCCGAAAGATATTTCTCGACATAGCATGTTTCTTCATAGGAAGGGACAAGACAATATCCTCTTACATGTGGGAAGCTTGTAATTACCATCCTTATACACAGATTACCGAGCTTCAAAAGAAGTCTCTGGTGACAGTTACAGAAAATAATTTATTGCGGATGCACAATCAAGTAAAACTCTTCGGGAAGGAAATTGTCGAGGAGGAAAGTCCAAGGAGACCTTCCCAGCGTAGCAGGCTTTGGAATCAAGAGGATATTAAACGAGTACTGAATGAAGATACGGTAAAATTTTGAAGAAAAGAAAGTCTCTCTTTTAAATTGAATTAGAGTACTTTTGAATACTCAATTCAATTTTCAGAAATGATTGTGAATGAACTTCGATTTCACTTTCTCCTTTTTCCATTTTTCCATTATTGGCAGGTCGCTACGGTTGAAGCCCTCAGTGCTACATTAGACGACCCCCATTTATTCGCTAGAAGTAGATTTTTCCATAGTTTCTCCAATCTTATTTATCTTGAAATGAACTGCCCTATTCTTACGGGACATAAGCAGACTGCACGGAACTTCGGAGTGGGTCTTTTCCTTCCATTGCTAAAGTGGCTTGAATGGCAAAGGTGCCTCAAAATCTCCATTCTACTTACTTTAAATCTATCCAACTTGGTCTATCTTAATCTTTCTGGGAGTTCCTCCACAAATTGGCGGTGTTGGAAGCAAATTATAAAGGTATGACGACATACCTGTAATTTTTGTCATCCTGTTCAACATTAGCTTGAAGTAAATAAGGCGTTTACATTCGCTTGTTTTGCAGAAGGCCAAAAACTTGAAAGTTTTGATCCTAAAAGATTGTCGTTGGCTACCTAAATCTCCAGTTTCCCATGCTCCTGTAAACTTAGAGAGACTAAACCTGGAACGTTGTGCTTTGTTACCTCCGCTTGTTATGAGGTCCATTAGCAAGCTAAGGAACTTAGTTTCTTTGGATATCAAGTCCTGCAGCTTCGTGAAAGAGATGCCAGAAGGTATAGGTTACTTGGAAACTCTAAAAGAGCTTTATATCGATGGAACTGCCATAAGAGCCATCGATATCCCTGAGTTCGTATGGGAGGCTTGAAACTCTGAGTGCTTGCAAAGTAAAATCTTGTCTCTACCCGATAGAATTGGCAACTTGAAATCTCTTTCGTACCTAGCTTTGGACGACACTGAACTCAGTGAGCTCCCTTATTCCATCGGCTTGCTGGAGAATCTTCAGACACTATCTCTCAGAAATTGCAGGAGCTTGTGGAAACTGCCAGATTCCATCGGGAACCTCAAGGAGCTGCAACTCATGGATCTTTCGCACACGTTAGTCGATGAACTACCTTCGTCTGTTGAGGATTTGAGAAACTTGAAAGTATTAAAGATGGTTCAGACTTTTCTTAGAGAATTTCCTGGAGGAATTAAGAATCTAGAGAGTTTAGAAGAGATAGATTTCTCACGCTGCAATAGTATGAAAGGGGAATGCAACATTACGGGATTATCATCTTTGCGGGTCTTACTTCTAGAAAATACTGATATTTCTAAGCTGATTGTGATGGATCATCAATACCCTAATCTCCAAAACCTTAGACTAGATGGCGAAGTTCGCATCTTGACAATTGGAACTACAGAAGCAGCACAGCATGGGATCGACGGATGTCAGACTACGACACCGCTCGAGGCTGATGGACATCACGTCAGCATGCAGATGATGATCAGTGATCAAAGCAAGGTGGCGGTCAGACAGAAGCAAGAATGTTCCCGGGGGACGAGGTTTAGCTAAAGAGGAAGAGTTCGCGCTTGTGTCTCTTTAATTCTAATTTTGTAACTGATCGGGCATGTCGACTGATCTTCCTGCAATACAGGCTATTAGAGGCACAACCGAATTCCAATTTTCGCTTGTATTCTGAATTTCCAATCTCCATTCTTCTTTCGTTTCTTGATCATCACACTCACTCACTTTTTATTGTCTTGTATGCTTGTCAATTTCCTGCAATTTTGTGCGTACGTGCTAATGATTATTCATAGCATAAGCATTGCCACTGGATTCTGTTCTCCAGTATGCCGGAGTCAACTACTATCGAATTGACGCTTGTTTATGATTTTAGAATATCGGTAATTTGACCGCGAAAAGTTTGCTCCCCGAGTAGGAATTGTCCACGCTAGGAATATGGTCAATCGTAGAGAATGAAATCTCGCTATTTTTCCTTTTTTGGCAATTTTAAAACTAAAATGAAAAATTCGATTATGCATTCGACCATCTAACAAAAATTCTTCAAAGGTACAATATGTTTGTGAATGTTGTCGCACCTATATTACGCAAAATTGGAAGTTATTGCTTTTTCAAATAATATTGAAAATGATTATTGCTTGTTTCTCTTGATCATTGATTTAATTTAACTAGTATGAAACATATATATGTATTAATGTAACTATAGTCAACATTAATTGCGCCATGCAAATGAATATCTAGCATGAAAAATTGTGCTTACATGCACGATAGAAAATAGAAAAATTTCTAGTTCTAAAATGGTATTGTGATCAATCTGACTAACAAAAAATTAGTGTATTTTGTTTCCAAGATTTACAACGCAATGTCCCTAATGACGCTTATAATCAATGAAAATATCTACTATATGATTAATATGCTAAATTTTAGGACTATATCTTGTGATATTATGACTCTCATATATGTATGATATATTATCGTTATCTAACTATAGAATCCTTAAGCATTAGCTGTTAAATAATGTCTCGAGTTTGTGTCATGTACGACACCCCTGTTTATTGGAGGATTTTAATATGTTCAAAATCTGATGTTGCTTTTTACAAATAATATTCTTGGATTATAGTGGATATATATAAATCCAAGGTTCAGCACCAGATATTCGTTGGTTACTTCTTTTATCCAAGTTTGAGTATTTGACCAAGAAGTGGACGTCTCTTCCTCGTTCAATGCAAAAGTCGCACAAGAAAGACACAGAAAAGGGCAGCTCTTGTTTAAGCCGTACAGCGGACTCCAAGAAGGATTAACAACGAGCCGAACAGACGACTCTTTCTTGGACGCGCGAAAGAGTTCGTTCTTCGGCCGGGGATAGGAGCAAGACACAGGAAATTAATTTATGTTGTAAATTTTACATTTAATTGAGTTATTTACTTATAAAAATGGTTGGTTCGAACTTAATCTAAGCATGGGAAACACTCAAGCGTATGAGTAATTGTAAGTCTGACTTTTCAATTATTAATAAATTTTTTGCTGATGACTCTCTCTCTATGGAATGGGTACCAACTCTCGGACCAAACCATAATCCCCGATGTCATTTATTGTTCCTAGTTTATAACTCTAGTAATTGTGTATTAGCTTAGGTTGCAAGTAATAACCAATCTATTTATCTACTCTCTTTTTGTGTGTCTAGGATTAGGTGTGGAATGATCTATTTGGTAACCTTATTTTTTTTTTTTTCGAGACAAACTTTTAGCCCATAAATATGTTTGGAACGAAAATAAAAAGTAAATTTTTCTATTTTTCTATTTTTAAAACAAAAATGAGAAATAGAAACTTTACTCATTGCTCGCCCTTGACACCAACTACCTGTTGGCCCTCGCCAACCACCTGGGAGGGAGATATATAAGAAAGTCTATTAAATAAATTTATGTTCTAGAAATAGAAATTCTATGTCATAATCAAAGACGTATTTTTGCTCAAAAATTCATCCAAAGAACAGAAATAAGAAAATCCATTTTTGGTCAGGAATAGGGTTCGGGAATAGATGGCATTTTGCGCGTCTAATTGCAAGATCCTGTCAATTTTCGCATTAATTTACAACACTAGAAAAAAATGTATTTTTTTGAAAATTTTAATAAACTAAATGCATTAAATTCTTACTAAGTGTGAAATGGTAGAAGTTACTTAGATCCATGTGACCTACGCAATTCCACTTTTATCTCTGGAGAAAAGGCCAAAAAAGGTTGGCCTCGGCTATTTGTGTTCATCATCATATAATGCTTGAAAGCAACGCTGCCAGCTTTTCCCTTTAGCCCTCCCCCTTGCGTTGCAGACGGAAGAGAAGACTCCGCATTCCCTAATCTTTAGATGCTCAATAGACATTAGTTTGTCTACACCTTTTGGATCACGAGTTAAAATTCTGTTCAATGCACATGGGTCATGAAAGGATTACCACAACATATATCTTGTTTTCTCTGACATAAATTAGCAGCTGCTCCGAAGATCTTATACGAACCCGGCCCCCAAATAAGACAACACCATCTCGACTTGCAGTTGTTAAGTTGCCTGTGGTGAGCTCGTGTACCTCGTTTTTCTTCCAAACCCGTCAGAATTCAAAATGGGGCGTGCACCAGAAATCAAATCGTACATTGTAATCGAATCTTTGAGTCAAGAATAACTGCGTGCAAGTGGGGTTAGATCCCAGGAAGTGAACGGAAAAGTTGGTGGCATTGTTGGCCTTTGCATCTGCCCGATGTGGTGGGCGTGTTGGGGCCGAGCTTTTGCGAAAAGCGTAAACATCACGTACTTGATTGTATAAATTTTTTTCTTTTCTTTGTTTAATTTTCTTTGTATTGAGGGGCACGGCTCGCCAGCTAACTCTCGCTTACCGCAGGCGAGGGTGTCCTGGCCCCTGCTGGACCGGGGTGAGGTAGCTATTTGCAATTTTGAGATTGTATTATGTACCCGATGCATAGTTTAAGAGGAGAAATTTTAATAGGTTAATGTAGATGACTTTCGGATTATGCACCCTATTGTACAGCTAAAGCTGCATATTGTAAGTCCTGCAACTAGCAAATACTATAAGTGCCGTGAATATACAACATGTAAAAAGAATTGCTTTTTTATTTAGGATGATGCTTACTTTACATGATAATTTTTTCATATGCACTTATTCATCATAAACTAGGTAGTTTTTATGGAAAAGATTCTTATCAGCTTAGTTATGAAGAGAACTTCCCACGTGACTTTAATTAACCATACCATTTTTTCGGTTAGAAATTAGTCACAACATTTTCAAATAGTCATAATAGATATATGGATGTAGGAGCAATTTCACATTCTAATCTAACAATTATGGCTGGTATAAAAATTAAACAACTTTGATTTTATTTTTTAAGTTGATTTTCTTCTTTCACTTATATGGACACCCCAATGGCTTTTTGTCAACAAATCTGTGAAAGATAATACATGAAAAGTCAAAGACTTATTTTCAACTAATGATTAATATTAATTAGATATAAGAGTCTAAATTAGCCTAAATCTAATGTGCCAATAAGAGAACATTATCAAAATTGCTAATTAATATATAATCTCGACATTGGCAAATCATCAAGATCACCCATCTCTTTGGCGCTTAATGGGTTATTCGAAGAAAAGCTTTTTGTTGGGGCCTCATCAAGAGAGTTGTCAGTTTTAACTTAATATTTGGCGACTCTTTGCTTGATTGGAAGAGGAAATTGGCGCATTAAATGCCAACTCATCTCCACCAACTATCCTCATTTAATCTCTCTCTTTCTCACAACGGCCCTAATTAAAGCAATATTATTCAGATGTTTGCCGACGAAAGGACTTGGAGACAGAAATTAATGATAATGACTGGTCAAGTAAATATACAGTAAAATGCATAAAACCATGCATTTCTGGAAGAGGGACTGGTCGAATTAAAGGCCATCTTAGCTCTCACAACTATCCTCATTTACTCTCTTTATCTCCCTCACAATTGCCCTAATTAAAGCAATCTTTCATAAATTTTGATAGTTGTCCCTGACCAATGGAAGAAAGGAAGTGGAGACTTGTCGAATTAAATGTCATCTTTACTCCCACAACTACCCTTAGTCACTCTCTCTTTCTCTCCCTCTCCTTTTCCCACAACTACCCTAATTAAAGCAATCTTTCGTATACTTAGATGGTTGTCCCTAGCAATGGAAGAAAGGACATGAAGACTTGCTGAATTTTAAAGGTCATTTCAGCTCCCACAACTACCCTCAATTAATCTCTCTTTTTCTCCCTCTCCTTCTCTCACAACTACCCTATTTAAAGCAATCTTTCGTATATGAGCAATGGAAGAAAGGACATGGAGACTTGTTGAATTAAAGATCATTTCTGCTCCCCCAACTACCCTAAATTACCATAATTAAAGCAATCTTTTCCCTTAGCGGTGTAAGAAAGGACGTGGAGACTTGTCGAATTAAAGGTCATCTCTACTCCCACAACTACCCTTAGTTACTCTCTCTCTTTCTCTCCTTCTCATCTCCTTCTCCCACAACTACCTTAATTAAAGCAATCTTTCGTATATTTAGATGGTTGTCCCTGAGCAATGGAAGAAAGGACATGAAGACTTGTCAAATCAAAGGTTATTTCAGCTCTCACAACTACCCTCAATTACTCTCTCTTTTTGTCCCTCTCCTTCTCTCACAACTACCCTAATTAAAGCAATCTCTCGAATATGAGCAATGGAAGAAAGGACATGGAGACTTGTTGAATTAAAGGTCATCTCTGTCACGCCCCGATCCTCGAGCGTGTGCCCATCCCTCTCTGGTCGATAAAAATTATGCGACTTCCCAGGATGAGTCGCCGACCCTTTCATATTATTTCATATGCGGAAGCGAAAATAAATCCCCTAACAATAATCATCTCGGGATAGAAAAGCAAGACATCACATTCACAACCATACCACACTTTTATAAAAATACTGAGTCATTTACACAAGTCTATAACCAAAAGACTAGTTCTCAAAAAGAGGCTGTCCTATCTGACCTACTTTTCAGGTCACCTCAGCTCCAGGTTCTCCCTCTATGGCCCTTAAAATTTTAAGTCCACGACGGGGTGAGATATAAATCTTAGCAAGTTCACGGTCTAAGCCCCAATTAGGAGGGAAATACACCTAGAAGTGTCCTAACCACATAATCACTAAATTGGCACAGAGGACTTACCTTGCCTTAGTTTCCTTCTTGCATGTCAGTACAGTTCATATCGCAATGCATATAATCAGTGCATATAACAACAGGAACACCTCATCAACTCAACAATCACGCGTTGTAATTGTTAATTACACCCTTTAAGGGTACGGCCAACTATAAATGTGGTGGTCTTCTAGCATTGCCAAGCGTTGTCTTACCTCCTTTGAGCACGGCGACGTCTCTTAATTAGACAGCTTCCCTGAAGGAGCGTAGATCCAAAATCTACCGTGACCTGAGTCCCAATGAATGGGTAATGTCCGGTTTAACAACCCAGGACGGTTTCTCTTAACCAACACACGACCAATCAGTCTCGGCCCAGGACGTTATGCATTACACTCAAATGTCTCAATTAAAATAGTGAACCTGGCATATTTTCTTCGTATTAGAAATACACAGTAAAATAGTCATGTGTGGGTACACGGTCAATTCATACTAGAAAAATTGATATTCTCCAATTTAAAATCACATTGTTTTATATAGTATATAAAACCATTTTTTGTATTAAAACCCGACACTCAGGATTTTCTGAATAAATAATGAATTTAACAAATTTTGGAATTAAATACTCAAAATTCCAATCAGCACTCAATTCGCACAAATTAACATCTAATTTCATAAACCGAACACACAATTGCAATCGGCACAAAATTCCGGTCACCGGTTATCCTAGTCTAATTTTCGGAAATAATTAATAAATAAATAAATTACAAAATAGATAAATTTAAAGCATTTAATTAAAGGGATAATACCCTAAAAAACCCCAAACTGGTACACTTGTGACAAATTTACCCAAAACTATTTTTTTAACCACTAAAAACCCCAAACTGGTATACTTTTGACAAATTTATCCTAAACTGGTACACTTGAAACAAATTTACCCCATGTTAGTTTTCGTTAAATTTTATTCTCAAATTATTAAGTTAAATGACACGAGTTGAGGTTAACCGGTATACCAATTTAGGATTTTTTACGTTATGTTTGTCACAGTTTACAATTTTTATGATTTTTTTGTAGTATTAATCCAATTTAGCATAGGGTATATTTGTCACAAATTTATCAGTTTAGGATTTTTTGCAGTCGAATAAATTAGTTTGGGGTAAATTTGTCATAAATGTACCAGTTTATGGTTTTTTATAATCAGTCGGGGTAAATTTGTCACAAGTTTACCAGTTTGGGGTTTTTCATGGTCAAAAAAATAGTTTTGGGTAAATTTGTCATAAGTGTACCAGTTTGGGGTTTTTCAAGGTATTATCCCTTAATTAAATTAACCTAAACTAATAAACTAAATAATCTGACTAACAATTAAATCTAACCATCCTATATAATTTAATCTAAGTACACTAACTAAATAAACTAACTAATTCCTAACTAATCCATCTAACTAAACTAAATAAACTAACTAACTACTAACTATATACTTAATCTAACTAAGCCATCCTAAACCTAAGTAACATAACTAATCCACCAATTAGCTAACTAACACACCCTCAAGTGTCATTAGCCCACTAATAAAGGATTAGAACGCAACTCACCGACTAAGCACGAAAATCGGCTCACAGCAACGACGGCGTGACATCGGCCAAGATCCAGGCTCACAGCAAGGCCAAGGGAAGCTCGAATTGGCTGGAAATGGCCACGGAACTTGCTGCTCGAGCTGAGAAACCCGGCACAGAAATTACTGGTTTCGGTCCTGAGTTTCGAAGGGCTGAAGTGGCTTCAAGTGGGCTAGTCGTGCGGGCCTGCTGCAATGTGAAGGATGGATCGGTGGGCTGGGCTGCTTCGATTATTGCTAGACAGAACAACAAAACAGAAGCGATCAAAGATGGGGGCTTCACGGCGAGGACTGGCCACTCAAAGAAATCGCGGCCAAAATGAGAAGCCGATGGTGGAGATAGACGGCTTGGACGCATGCTACTGTAGGGGGAGTCAACCGAATGGTGTTTGTTGATTGAAAGTGGGTGAGCGTGAGTGGAGGGAAATGATTTTGGTGGAGGGTGATGGAGAGATGAAGATGGGGGATGATGATGGAATGATGGGGATGATGCTGCAACAACTAAAGGAAATGATGGGAGACAAACGTAGGTGGTGGAGCAGCTACAGAGGCAAGATGGAGCGGTGAGGCGGTGCTTCGGCAAAAGTGTGTTCAACAAGCTAGATGAAAGAGAGAGTCGATGGAGGCGCACGAAGGAGACCGAGGCAATAGACTTGGCTACGTGGAGGGAGCGGCTCCGTGGAAAATGAAAGAGAAGCTGTGTCCGTGGAGAGCAGCTGGCTTGGGGGAAAAGAAGTCAACATGCTTATCTCCTCCATTAAATACTTGTTCCCCCTAATTCTTTCTAACCAAATTCTTTCTAACCAACATAATCCAAGGATTAACTAAATTGATGCCAAAAATCAGCTCTCAAACCATAACTCCGAATTTCACTAATTTTAGAATTCAATTTCATCCTCAAATTCTCAATTTTGAAGTCCAATTTTGTCAAAGAAAAATCCCACACACTTCCACAAATCCCCATCACCCAGTAGCTCTGCTTAAAAGTCGAAATTCCCTTCAAACGAGCTCGTCCGAATTTCCGTTCAATTTCCGAATCGATTTTCCGTAAAAATCTTAGAATCTCCAAAAAAAATTTGGAAAGTGAGTTGACGTTCCTAAAATGAATCATAACACGACAAAACTTCCAATTTCTGAAATCGAGTTCAATTTCGCAGTTAATTTCAATCCGATGTGATTTTAGCGCGTCCTAATCTACTAGGTAGTGTTTATGAATTTTTAATGCAATTGACCCGTGCCCGATTATTTTCAAGCCACAATATACATCTACGACTCATTGGCAACTCTCGGTTATCATGAAAATCTTGAGGTTTCAAATACGGACACTAAGTACGAAAATGACAGAAAAATCGGTCTAGTGCCGTTCAACAAAAAAATTGCAATTAGGTGGAATCACCCACGTACTAATCACATATCTCTATCGAATCGACTTATCTCCGGTCTCTTATCAATTTTGGCGGTGCGTAATGACTCTTGCAGATTAGCACGGTTGAGCAGTCAATTCCTGGTCGAATTCTTATGTCTATTGCGTTTAGATTTCTTAACAGCTTCACCTGATAAATTAGTTAACTCGTGAGTGGCCAACTTAGAGAAAAAGGCTATAAACACGTCGATGAAAAGCTCATTTTATCTCATTGAAATCAGACTTGAAAATCAGGATGTCACAGCTCTTCCCCTCTTATAAAAATTTCGTCCTCAAAATTTAAACCTATTACAAATCTTAAATAAAAAGGTCTGGGTACAGTCGTCTCATCAATTCTTCAATTTCCCAAGTTGCTCATTCAGTACCATGGTGTTGCCAGACCACTTTGACCAATGGGATGGTCTTGGTGCGCAAAACATGTTCTTTGCGATCTACTATCTAAATCGGGCTTTCCACGTATGACACTCTATCATCCACATCTAATTCTTCAAAATTGAGTACGTGGGTCAAGTCAAGCTTATACTTCCTTAACATCACCACGTGAAAGACGTCATATACTTGCGCCAGTCTTGGCGGTAATGCAAGACGATACGTTAGGATCCCGATTCTTTCAAGAATCTCAAATGGACCTACGTACCTCGGACTCAGCTTTCCTTTCTTGCCAAAGCGCGAAGTACCCCTCATTGGTGACACTTTCAAAAAAACGTGATCACCAACTTGGAATTCTAATGGCCTTCAATGTTTATCGGCGTAGCTTTTCTAACGACTCTGAGTGGTCTTTAATCTGTCCCTGATGACGGCAACTACATCCACTGATTGCTGGACTAACTCTGGGCCTGTGATCTTTCGTTCCCCGACTTCATCCCAACATACTAGCGTTCTACACACTTTGCCATACAACGCTTCAAAAGGAGCCATTTGAATGCTATGCTGGTAACTGTTATTGTAGGCAAACTCGACAAAGTGAAGCTATTCCTCTCAACTTCCCTTGAAATCCAACACGCAAGCTCGCAGCATGTCTTCGAGGGTTTGAATTGTCCTCTCAGAGAGAAAGGAAAAAAAGAAAATAAAAAAAGGAAAATAGTAAAAAATTAAAAATTAAAAGAAATTGATTTGGAATAGAATCAATGAATACAGTACCAAACACAATTCTATTCCAGAATAAGAAATTTTTTACAGTTACCAAATGGCTTAAAATGTTTAGAAATTGTTCCTGGGAATAGAATAAAAAAGAATCATTTCCGATCAGAATTTGTTTCCGGGAATATAATCATTACCAAACACGCCCTTAAAAGCCATCTCAGCTCCCACAACTACCCTCAATTACTCTCTTTCTCTCCCTTACAACTATGGATGGTCGTCCCTAAGCAGTGGAAGAAACAACATGGAGAGTTAGACATTGGTGATACTAATGGTCACGTCAGGAATAGTAAAATGCAAACAATAAAAATAAAAAATATATGGAAACTTGTTTTTTTTTTTTTTGTCAATTTTAAAACTAGAATGAAAAATTTGATGCAGCATCCGATCATCTAACAAAAATTCTTCAAAGGTATAATATGTTTGTGAATGTTGTCACACCTGTATTACCAAAAATTGGAAGCAATTGCTTTTTCAAATACAATTGAAAATAATTACTGCTTGGTTCTCTTAATAATTGATTTAATTTTTTTGTCATAATAATTGATTTAATTTAACTTTTATGAAAACTATTTATGTAATAATCTAGCTATAGTCAACATACATTATGCCATTCAAAAGAATATCTCACATGAAAAGTTGTGCTTACATGCACAATAGAAAAGAGAAAACTTTCTGATCCTGAGAGAGTATTGTGATCAATCTAACTAACAAAAAATTTAGTATATTTTATGTTCAATATTTAAATGCAACGTCCTTAATGACACTTATAATCAATGAAAATATCTACCCTATGATTAATATGCTAACTTTTTAAGACATTTTTAATCTTTCTTACCAAGATTTTTAGGACTATATCTTTTGATATTATGACTTACATATGTATGATATATTATCGTTATCTAACTATGGATCCCTCTAACCAAAAAAATGATGATAATAAATAACTATTGAATCCTCAAACACCAGCTATTAAATCATGTCTCAAGTTTGTATCGTGTACGAGATCCAAATCTGTTGGAAGATTTTAATTTGTTCAAAATTTGATGTGGCCTTTTACCAAGGTTCAGCACAAGATATTCATTTTTTTTGGTAAATTTTTTTTTTTTTTTTTGGGGGTAAAGAGCATAACAGACGACTCTTTCTTGGACGCGAAAGAGTTTGTTCTTCGGCAAGGATAGGAGCAAGACACATGGAAATTAATTTATGTTGTGAATGTTACATCCAATTGAGTTATTTATTTATAAAACTTGTGGATTTGGACTCAATCAAAGTACAGGAAACACTCAAGCATTAAGCGATTGTACTCCCAACTCTTCGATTATTAGTGGATTATTTGTTGCCAAGTCTCTCCGTGGAGCAGGTACCAACTCTCAGACCAAATCATGATCTACGTTGTCATTTATTATTCCTAGTTTATATCTCTAGTAATTTTGCATGAACTTAAGATGCGAGTAAGAATCATTCTGTTTATCTATTTTTTCAATTTTTTGGTTCTCGGGAGCAAGTTTAAGACAGAAATCCGTTCAGTAAATATATATAAGGGGAATTTTTAGCCCAAAAATAGGTCTATAATAGAAATGAGAAGTATAAATTTTTTACTTTTCTATTTTAGAACATAAATGAGACATAAAAACTCTTCTCATTACATGCTCTCGACGCCAGCCACCCGCTAGCCCCCACCAATCACCTGGGAGGGAAATATTTAAGAAGGTCTAACAAACGAATTTATGTTTCAGGAATAACAATTTTGTGTCGTTATCAAACGTGTATTTCTCATCTAGAAATAGAATGGTTATCATTAATGCCTTTAATTGCAAGATACTGTCAATTTTTGTATTAATTTTACAACACTAGAGAAAAAGAATTGTATTTTAAAAGAAAATTTTGATCAACTAAGTACACCCAAGTGTGAAATTGTATAAGTAAGTTACTTAGATTCGTGTGACCTAAGCAATTCCACTTTCATCTCAAGAGAAAAGGCCAAAAAGTTGGCCTCGGCTGGGTGTATTCATCGTCATATGTGCTTGTAAGCAATCTCCACCAGCTTTTCCGTTTACCCCTCCACCTTGCCTTGCAGACGGAGGAGACTACTCTGCATTTCCTAATCTTTTGACGCTCAATAGACATTGTCTACATCTTTTAAACCACGAGTTAAAGTTTTGTT
This sequence comes from Eucalyptus globulus, assembly GCA_014182545.1. NCBI lineage: Eukaryota > Viridiplantae > Streptophyta > Magnoliopsida > Myrtales > Myrtaceae > Eucalyptus > Eucalyptus globulus. Next base: position 6,391,169 of record CM024723.1, on the reverse strand, counting down.
TAATGCACATGGGTCATAGAAGGATTACCACAACATATATCTTGTTTTCTCTGCGATAAACTAGTGGCTGCTCCAAAAATCTTACACGAACTTGGCCCACAAATAAGATGACACCATCTCGACTTGCGGTTGTTAAGTGGCTTGAGGTGAGCTCATGTACCTCGTTTTGGTTTTGAAATCAGCGAGAATTCATGAGCGGTCACGAGAAATCAAATCATACATTGTAATAGAATCCTCAAGTTAAAGAATAAGGAAAAATGACATAAATAGTATCTAAACTTTGCTCGGATCTGCAATGTAGCCTTGGAACTTTTAGTTTGTTCAATGCGATTCCTGAACTTTAATTCAATGTGTAATTTGGTTTATGAACTTTTAATTTGTTCAATACAATCCCTCAACTTTGGGTACATATACAATTTAGTTTGTGAATTATATGAAAATATTCAATGCAGTCATCAGGATCAATGACTACATTGAACATCTTTATATAATTCAAGGACTATGTTAGACATGTATAGAAAGTCTAATGACCAAATTGAACAAATCAAAAGTTCATGAATCACATTAAACATTAAGCTAAAATTTAGGGGTCACATTGAACAAATTAAAAATTCATGGACTACATTACACATTGAATCAAAGTTAAGTGATCATTTGTGTCATTATCCCTAAGAATTATTGAGTGCAAGTGGGGTTAAATCACAGAGAGTGAATGAAAAACTTAGTGGCATTATGCGCCCTTTGGATTTGCAAATGTGGTGGGCTCATGGGGGCCGAGCTTTTGCGAACAACATAAACATCATGGGACTTATCATGAGACACTTGTAAGATCGATGAGGACTGACAGAACTGCCTCAACAACCAATGGCAACGATCCAATTAATGCTCACTCACCAGCTCAATCAAATCAATGTCGTGACTCTTGGATTCAACAAAGCTTTCCAAGCTAGAGAGAGAGACAGGGAGAGAGCTTTTAGTAGATTCTCTCTATGTCCAAACTTTAATTCTCCCTCCTTCTTGGAGAACACAACCAACTCCACACAAGACCTGACTCATGCTTGCTCACCAACTCAATCGAGTCAATGTCATTATTCCTTTTTATCGGTAATAATTCAAATGTTTTCCTATTGATTCTTATAGAACACAACCAGTTCCACTGTGATAAGTGAGGTTAATGTTTCTTAAGGCTCCCCAAATTTGCTCGATTTAAGTTTCTCATTTGTAATTTTATGTTCAAGACTACTTAATTCGCAAGCTAACACATTGTTTGTCAAAAAAAGGTAAAGTTGGCATGATTGGACCTAAACTAAATTGTCTAACACATTGGTTGGCCCGAAATTAATAAATTGGTGCAAAATTATTTATGTTTTTCAAACCCTAACCCTGACCATTAAATTGAGAAACTAGGGCAAAATTCGGTTTGACTGAATTCAGCTTGGCCAGAAATCGTGATATATTTTTCATACTCTAACTATCTAAACAATATTGTGTGACATTAAATTAATTAAAAAAATCACCATTACCAAAGGAAAATCATTTTGAACGACTACAAGTATTCTGTTAGAGAATGGGTGAATTTTTTTATGAACTAATAAAATATTGGTAAGCAAGAAAGAAAAATAATTCTAAAAAAATAACTATCACCGGAGAAAAATGTTTTAAAATGAGCAAACGAAATATGCGTCAGAAATTAGATAAATTATCATTTTACATTATGCTTTTGAAAGCCACCAATTCGCAGCATTATTTTAGGCAAGACGGCTTGCATGATTGCCCCAGTATATAAAGACTAATCGAAGCCCAGAACATGTTGGTCAAGTGGTATCTTCCTGGTTCAAGAGGTTTTAAATCATTTTACTTGAGTTGGGCTGGGCTGGGCTGGGCTGGGCACTCATCTCATCAAACAAATCGAAAACGATAATTTAAGTGAGAAGCCCTAAAACAAATTCCTACTACTTATATGCCTTTATATCTAAGAATGATAAATCACACAAAATTCTTCTAATTAGACGAAGATTTATTTTGTTCCATATGTTGTGCTTAAAAGACAATTCAATGCTCGGATATTCTTAGCTAACTAAATTTTAGGGGAAAAACATACGCATTGCATGGACATGGAGATCTGGATTCTAAGTCCATTATAATGTGCCTTTTCCTTATTTTACAAGAAGATTGAGGAAGTTATTCATTAGCATGAATTCGGCAATGAAAACATATAGCTAGTTTTGTTAATGAAAATGCTTTCTATGTCCTTCCTTGAATTGTTTTTCATCCCGTCGTTCTTGAAACCTAGTTATCATTTAATTCAGAACTTAGAGGGCAGTATCTAGGCTCAAAGTTTAGAACCGGTGTCAAGCAAATTTCAGAGCAGAGCCAATAGTCATTCTTTTGAAATGATAGCAGAAGTACTCTGCTTACTCTCAATACGAATCCCTCCCTAGCTTTCTTTATTTTTTTTATTAAGAATAATCACATGGACCGTCTACAAAAATGAATTTTGCTGATAGACACAGTCTCAATTTGGCCGTCAGACGGGTTTCTTGATTAGGGATCTCGGCACTACTCATTTAAATCAGAACATTCCCAGGAGAATGTCGCTGCAGATTTGTTTTGACGCGTAATGAATGCGGCTTGTTGAGGAACCGCGAGTAATGCAGAGAAAGAGCAATCAAGCTTCACTGTGGACCTAACGGCAGCATCCTTAGGTTTAATCCTGATATCCCTGTCCCCTCATCAACCCAACCCCTCCTCTTAAATACGTATGTTGCTGCAGATAGCTCCCTAGTCTTCATACTCGGTCTCTTCATCATCATCCTCGTTGTTTTCTGCATATCTCCATCCCTCCACATTCTCTTGGTCCCCTTTCGTCTCTTCACTATCTTCTTCCTCGTATATGTCCTCTTTAACTGGCCACGGTTTCTTCGCCACATCAAAGTGATGGGAGTAGGGGGCTGGTGGCACCTTTCCTCCCAGCGGACTTTGCCACGGTTTCTTCACCACATTAACAATACATATGTTACTTTCATGCTTTTCGTGATCAAATCCTTGTACTTTTAATTTGTCTAATTAAGTCTTTTTAGTTTCACAAAATTTCTAATCAACTTTTTTAGATAGCAAATCCTGTCAAATCCAGCTGACGTGGCTATCAGACAATGTTGTAGTGTGGCATGGACAAAATTTAACCAATGTGGATGTCCACGCAATTATCCACATAAGTTAAATTATATCTACATTGTAGTCCAAGTTTGTTTACATTGCCTAAAGTTTTTCACGCACGTATGCACACTATCATTATCCAATGGCTATGTTAGTTGAATTTGGCTGGATTCAATGTCAAGAGGACTTAATTAGAAAACTTGTGATAGTACAACTTAATTAAACAAATTAAAAGTAAATGAATTTGATTAGAGAAAGCGTGAAAGTACAAGGATGATAAGTAGAATTATTCATTCACGTAACTCACTCGTGCATCTTAACATAATAACACACAACCTCACCATGATTGTCAAACTTCAATATTTATGGGTCCAGATTCTCAACAAGTCTTGGAAAAAGGAATAAACCACCTTTGAGAGTAAAAATCTCTTACTCAGTCTTAGCCCAATGGAATAACCGGAAATGTAATAATAAATGGGCGGTGCCATTTCCACTCCCTATATAACTAAATTCACCATTATTTTCACTAAAAAGACAACATTATCATCACTTTCAATTGCAATCTAAAATGGTGGCTACAAATTAATTTACTTTCCTTATTTTCTTAGCTTTGCTATTTATGTCTAGGAATTAATTGTCATAATTAAGAATGTTACGTGATTATTTTATTTATCATTTTTCATCAAATTTGAACTTATTGCTATTTAGAAAATAAAAATTATCTCTTCTAGCATTGCTGTTATAACAACTTATCCATCTTTCATCCCTCCTATCTCAAAAGCTTACTTTCTTAGTGAATTCTTTATTTTTAATTTCATTAGCATAAAAATATATATTAAGTCTCTAGATTTACTATACCAAAAAATTTATCTTTTTTTTTTCATTATTATTGGCGAGATGCTTTGACACGGAATAGTAAGACGTTATAAGAGTGTCTACAAAAATACTAAAACATTGACATGAAAAAGTTACTCATAATGAAGCATCTTGATATTATTTGTAAACACTTCACAAATTATATTAATTTTTATCAATCCAAAATAATAAAATTTCGATGGTATTTTACAAAAAATTCTAATTTTATGCAAAGCTTTGATATAATTAGATTCCATCTATTGATGTTTCATGAACGGGAACATAACTATGATTTCTCATGGAAAAGCTTTGAAGAGGTTTTTTGTGTGTGGTTTCGTCTAATCATCACATAACATGTATATGTATATAAAAGACAATTGATGAAAACAATTTGATGGCGACAACAAAAATGTAAAAGACTATAAATACGTGATTTTGTTAAAAAGTTATCCATGGAATTTTTTTTTTCTAGATTTTACTGGACAGCTAATCCATAAATTTGCTCAACAATGTAGAAAATAACTAGGTTTCTTCACACTTTCTCTTATCGGCAAAACTAATTTTTATGGAAGTAAAGTCTAAAAATAAAAAAATAACATAATGCCTTCAATACAAATGGGATATCCACAATAAACAAGAAAAAAAAAATGTGATGTTCTTAGTTATGGCAGTTAAATCTTATATAAGAATAGAAAAACTAACAAAAGACAGAAAGTAAATAAATTGAAGGCTACCACTTTAAATTCAGATTGAATAATTAAGGGCAACGTTGTTTCTTTAACGAAAATAGGGTGGATTTAGTCATACAAGGGGTGGAAATAGCACCGCCTTCAATTTGTAAGACTTATTTCTTTGGTAGGCAATATGCAAGACTTCAATGGATATCTACCTTTTATTTTATCCAGCTATTCATTTTTTTACGACAAAAGCACACGAAACTATCGTTGTTATCACCAAACAACAAAGAAATGAAAACCTATAGTGACTTCATGATACTTTCCTGTACCCGACGTGGGTGGTCTGTTTATCTTGTGCGTGAAAAGTGATCCACTATGCCACGCTCAAAAAATGAAAAGGAGGATCACTGGATAGTGAGAAACCATCAAAAGATTTACACCGTCACTTATCATGTCTTAATCAAAACTGAAATATTGAATGAGATTCTTACGGTAGACTATCTTTTCTCGGAAATCACATTTTGTGCGACCAAATTGCAGGAAACGAAACCAATGAACATATGAATGGACTGACGTCATCATACAAATTAGTACCCATGCCCTGCATTGTACGTTTCTGAGGGTAAATAAGTCAACAAAAAATTCAGGACAATAAACCAGTCTAATCATATAAATCACACTGCCAACTATGATAGTTTTGCTTTTGTGGGCAAAGTGCAAATTACAATATTTGGTGGCCGTATAATACCATAGGAGAACTTCATTCCCTCGATGAATGTAATTCCACTGGCACTTGCTTTTATGGAATTTATAACTAATCTAACTCAAATTCTAATCTTCCCCCAAACAAAGTTTGACGCTGCTAGCGTTCATTCTATCTATATATATGTAAAATCCTTATCATAATTCCTACAATAAAATACAAGCAATCACTTATATCTTGACACGAGCATTTATTTGTGTGAAAATTTCAAACTAGAGCTCGAAGTGCGCTCAATTTCTCAAATAAGGATTTCAAGTGACCTTATTTCAAATTAAGGCCCAAAATGCTTTCATTTTCTTAAATAAATGTTTAAAGTGAACCTCATTTCAAATAAGAGTCTGAAGTAATCATGTCTGTCTCAAAGAAGAACATAATCTCACTAGTTAATCAATGACATTTCTATCCTTTACATTTTCTTATTTTCTCCCCATTTTGCTTTCTTTTTTCTTTTTTTTTTTTCCATGAAATAGACAAACTTAAAAAAGAAAAAAGACTTGAACTTCAAAAAAGAATTAAAAAAAAAAAAAAAAAACCCATGCAGAGGGTTAGGGCAGCCCTCCCACTTATGGCCACCATCCCATTGCTAGTGGGGCGCCAGCCATGGCTAGCGAGGTCATCGACGCCCAGCAAGGTGGCAAGGGCTGACGACCTTGCCAAAAATTGATAGGCGTTGTAGCCCCCAAAAAATCGAGGCCTGGGCAGGAGAGGGTCACAACCCTCGTCTCTGATCAACAAGGTCACTAGCCCTCATCAAGGTGCCAAGACCCTGTTGACCATAGTAGACGCCCCATCGGCGACGGGGCAACGGTCACAGGTAACAAGGGCTAGTTGCTAGCCCTATCGCATGCATTTTTCGTTTTTTAGTTTTGCCTTCTTTTTATTGTTGAGTTTATTTTTCTAAGAAAAATAGAAAAAGGAAAAATGAAAGAAATTAAGAAAAAGTAAAGGACGAAAGTACCATTAATCAATCGGTGAGGTCAAGTCCTTTGAGATTAATATAGCCACTTCAGGTCCTTAGTTGAAATAACATATACTTTAGACACTTATTTGAGACAATGATAGTAATTCAAGTCCCTATTTGAGATAATGTTTACTTCATATCCTTATTTGAGAAATTGATGGCATTTCAGACTTTTGTATGGAATTTTCCCTTCATCTGATTTAGTCTACGTATAAAGGTGGATTATGGTAGGTACTAAAAAAATATTAATGACAATCATTAAAAAGATTGGGTTGACACAACTCTAAGGCCTTGTTTGGTAATTGATCAATTCTTGATTATTATGTTCTTTTCTTCCACGAAATTAAAAAAAAAAAAGAATAGAAATTCGTTTAGTAACGTTAGCTAATTTGTCTATTCCTAGGACTAAATCAGTGACTAGAGAATAAATTTGGAATAAAAATAAGAAATAAAAAAAAGTTACTTTTTTATTTCCAGGAACAAAAATTGAAATCAAGTCATTTTTTTATTACCATCTTCTTCTCCCTTCTCTAGATGGGTGGCAACCGGCTAGAGACGAGAGACGAGGCCCTCGGTGAGGTTTGCCTCGCCGTGGTTGGGCGAGGTCGGCCTCGTTGTAATGGGTGTGCAACCAGACCGGTTCTACCTAAGAACCGGACTAGACCGCCCAAAAAACAAGTCTTGGAACCAATTCCATCCGAGAACATTTTTTGAACCAGTTCGAGAGCAAGTTCCAAGTGAATACCCACCTAGGAATCGGATCGAACCGCCTTATTTTCCAACTAGTTTTGAAATCTATTTTATAAGCTAAAAGGCCAAAACTCTAATTTCCTTTTCCCTAAATTCTAATATTAGCACTTCTTCATCTTTTTGTCCTTCCTCAAAATTCCTTACCAGTCTTTCATCTTCCCCTAAATTTTTATGGATGAATGGAAAATGGAATTTTGTATGTTTTATGTTTGAACTTTTTATCGCTTATAATTGTACGTGACTGCGTGTTCATCTTATTGATTATTGTTTTAGTCAAATAGAGATTTATATTGATCATCTTTTATCTTGAATCATTTTTTTGCTCATAGCAATATGATTTTGCCATAAAAAAAATTAACCAAAAAAAGGAACAGAAAAAGAAAAAAGGTTCTTGGGCATATCTTGGAACCGGATCAGAAAAATAAGATAGGTTCCAAAACTGGTTCTAGGCAAACAGGATAGGTTCTAGGGTCTAAAACTGAACTCAATTATAACAAGATATGTTTCAAGTTCCATCTCTAAAGCTCATCCACCTTAAAACCGATCACCCATACTCGTTGTGGCTGGGCAAGGCTCGACCTCGCTTAGCCACGATGAGGCCAACTATGCCGGGGGTCGCAAGGCTCCCCCAAGGCTGGCTAGCTCTCGTCTCTAGCCGATCGCCAGCCATCACTAAGGTTTGGCAATCGGCCAAACGAGAAAGAAGAAGAGAGAAAAAAAAAATCTCTAAAAATTATTAAAAAGCAAAAGAATTCTACGTCATAAAAAAAAAAAAAAAAAAATTTGAGGGTTGTACCCAACGCTTTCCTGTTCTTTTTCTATTTCAAAAATATAAATTTTGTACAGTTACCAAACGTATTCGAATGCTCAGAATCGCGTCGACGGAACAGAATCAGAAAAAAACTATTTCTAAGCAAAAATTGTTCTCATAAGCAAAATGGTTACCTAACATACCCTAAATTTGCAAGTAATGTAATGTAATCAACCCTACCAATCACAACAAATGACAACACTTACCAATCTAACACTATATTATTTATTGCGATAAATGCCACCGACAGCAGAATTGAAACGTCTTTCATATTTTGCGTCAAGCTAGGATTGACATAGAGATAATTTAAGTTAGAGGGAAGCCTAGGCAACTCTTTAAGATGTCACAGTGTAGGAAATCAAGAATCTGAAGACCTGACATGTGAGAAGAAAAAGAATTTAGAAGATAACCTGTATATGAGAGAATTTTGTATTCTGTAGTTGCTAAACAATCAATTGCAATACATCAATTGAACATTTCTTTTCATCTTTCTTCTTGTTCAACCTTACAAAGCTTTACTATATGAAGAAGAACAAAAATTACAGAGAGAGAGAACTTGAGAAGAACAGAGAGATTCGAGTTTTCAGAAAATGTATCAGCTCGGTTCATCGGTTTCCTTTAATCCCTTTATACTAAAGCTTAACTACTTAGACTTTCTTTCAAAACAGATTTAACAACTTTAGTAACAGAATGATTAATCTTGGCACACGTGCAGCTCCTTCAGTAGCTTGATCAACTTATGTTCCTAGTTTTAATCTTTTGTATAGTCGGATTCTTCACAAGGATTGCCAGCTCAGCTTTTCTACGGATCACCAGCTCAACTTTTGTTTCTTTGACTTCTTTATAGCTTGCCAGCTTATCTTTCAGCTTCACTTTGATCTTGCTCTGCTTTGGTTTATTCAGCTGCCTTGTTCAGCTATAGTTGCAACTCATCTTTCCCTTCTTTTATCATCTTCACTTTGCTCAGCTCCTCTGCTTCTATCAGCTTCTTTGTTCTGTGTTTTTAATCTTTGTTTTGTCTCTTTAACATCCCCCTCAAATTGGGAATGGGGAGAGCACAGATTCCCAATTTGACTCGCAGATGAGAATGTGCTACTTGTGACAAGGGTTTTGTAAAGATATCAGCAAGTTGGCAATGACTCGGAATATATCTTACATGTAATGACCCAGAAGATACCTTTTCTCGAACAAAATGAAAATTTACTTCAATATGTTTTGTTCAAGCATGTAAGACAGGATTAACAGTGAGCGAGATAGCTGATTTATTGTCACGGTATAGATGAATAGGAGGAGTAAGAGAACAACCTATGTCTCGTAAGACAAAGCTGATCCAAGTGAGATCAGCAGTGGTTGATGCAAGAGCACGATACTCAGCCTCTGTAGAGGATCCACTAACTGTTGGTTGTTTCTTTGCTGCCCAGGAGATAAGATTAGAGCCAAGATATGTGCAAAATCCAGTTGTTGATCTTCTGGTTTCAGCACATCCAGCCCAGTCTGCATCCGAGAAGCCATAGAGATGCATAGTGCTTTGTGAATGAATGAATAAGCTGAATCTGATTGTACCTTTAACATATCTCATTATCCTTTTCAATCTATGGAGGTCTGCGATGGTAGGTTTCTGCATTTTCTAGCAGAGTAGATTTGTGGCATAGGCAATGTCTGGTCGAGTTAATGTGAGGTATTGGAGACCACCAACTAGGCTTCTATACTCAGTAGGATTGGACAAAGCTATAGAATCATTGATCAAAATAGTTGGTATTAATGAAAGAGGAGTTGAAATTGGTTTAGACTCAAGCATATGGGCTCGGGTGAGAAGATCAATAGCATATTTAGCTTGGCAAAGGAACAAATGTTCAGGAGTACACTTAACTTCAATGCCAAGGAAATAGTGTAGTGAACCAAGATCCTTCATATGAAACTGAAGACTTAGAGAAGTAATGAGACTAGAGAGTATTTGAGATGAGCTTCAAGTTAGAATGATACGCAGTCATAGTTTGGGAAAGTAATTTACAACCAATATATACAATATGGCTTATTTCCAACGGCACAAAGCATTCCTCTATGGTTAATTTGCAATGACATGAGTGTTTTCTCTTATTCAATGCATGTGTATAGTTAGATTATTGTAGTTGCTATGAAAATATTACCAACAGGCATAGAAATTCATGACTATGCTAAGTCAATGCATATACACCACATTGAAATGAATACTGGAAATATAAGCATGAGGGAAACATATTCAATTGAGAAGAGTAGGTTGACACAACTCTATAATTGCCGGAAGCATAATGTAATCAACCCTACAAACCACGTCAAATGACAACACTCAACAATATGATCCAAACTAACACTGTATTACTTATTGCAATAAATGCCACCAACGGCTGAAATTTGAAGATTCTAACATTTTTTGCTTCAAGTCGGGATTGACATCGAGGCTACTTAGGTTAGGGGGAAGGGTAGGCAACTCTTTGAGAATGTCGCAGTGTAGCAAATCCAGAGTCTGAAGGCTTGGCAAGAACTGTATTTCTGATGGAAGGCTCGATATACGAGTACCTCGAAGCCTCAGTTCTCTAAGAGAGTATAGGTCCACAATATCACTTGGAAAGACTCCCTCCAAACTCCTGCACCAGGAGGCATGTATTTCTTCCAGGGAAGTCAACTTTCCAATATAAAGAAGAAATTCTCTTAAGAAACAAGAATCCATTTTCAGCACTTTTAATCTCCACAAGTTTTTAGTTGAATCGGGCAAATTTGAAATACCTGTACCTAAAATATCCAACTCTTCTAATGAGTGCTCCAATTTGCCAATGGATTCCGGAAGCTTTCCAAGCCCACGACAGTACTTCAAAGACAAGCGTCTAAGATGTCCCAAGTCTCCTATTGACTCAGGGAGTTCAAGAATTTTCGCGTTATCCAAGGCTAGCTCTGAAAAAGCTTTAAGTTCACAAACTGAACCAGGAAAACGAACCAATGACAAGCAATTAGTGGCACTAAGAATTTGCAGCCGAACCAATTTGCCTATCGATGCAGGAAGTTCTCGTACAGAAGTGCCATCAATCAGGAGCTCTTTCAAAGCATTCAGCCCATCCATTTTCACAAGCAACATGCTAAGTTCAGAGCAAACTTCAAATTCAAGGTAACCACGGGCTTCAAATCATTAATTGAAGGATCTAAATTGTTGGGAATAACGGATCCCCTAAAACGCGGATTCGACACTGAATCGAACCCCTAAATCAATGCGGAAGACGAGCCTGGGAAAACAACACGTATCACCGATCCTAAAGCACACCACGGATTCGAGCGTACCTTTTAGCCACAGATTAAACACCGACGCCGTTAGAGGAAGAGAAACTTGGTCCTGTTCGATCCGGTGAAGCAAATTGGCCTTCGCGCTTCACTGTTTTGCTTTTTGGAGAAAACGACAAAGAGAGAGAGAGAGTTGAGAGAAACGTATGTCTTTTCCTTTTGAACAAAACGGTGTCTTTTTTTTTTTTCTTTCTCCTCCCTTTTTTCTTTCTCCTCACAAAGACAATCATAATTGGTCGACCAGTGAATACAAAAACTACAATGTGATTCTCCAAAATCGATCTTCCTCTTTCCTTCAAACTCTCAATTTCAGTTCAGCTTGCTTTTCTAGAAATGTCCCATTAGATCGAATCAACTCATGACCATTGGCAACATCCTAAGATAGCAAACACTAAATAGAAACCTTGAGAATAAGTAAAAGTCATGAGGGCATTAAAATTGAGGAACTCTTTTCCTCAAGAGTCTCACATGTCATAAAAGTTGAGATCAAACTTTTTGCCACTCTTATTGGTCGGCTCATGCATACGTAGTATGAAATATGTATTACGGTATTAACTCCTTTCCCATGGAGCGTATGTCTACACCTTTCAATACCGTACAGATGATAGTTCAGACATACCCAATGTCTAACTTGAGTTCACGTATCTACTCTTTTACAAAATTCATCAGAACTCACATCTTGCATCTTAAACAGATAAAGTAAAATATGTGGGGTATTTTACTTTCGGACATAGTAAGTATTATATCATCATCTTAACACTCAGTTAAGGCGACATACGTATTTTAAGCTTGAGCTCTCGATTATCACCTAGATAATAAGCTTAAAAACAGTCTCATCTCTATTTATCACACAGTAAATAGAGGTGATTACCCGTGTGAGTGGGCTAATCTTTTATCTGTCCGACATACTTCCTCAACTTAAAAATAATACACTGAGTATTGAGATGCATAAAGATCAAACAAAGATTCATAGGCATTAATAATGAAACAACACTAGTTCATAAATGTGAACAACTCAGGGAAATTACAATCTAGTACATCAGACTCTACGCAATCCTAGAGATTTTACATGACCACAAAACACATCTCTAGGTATTGGCTTTGTCATAGGATCTGCTACTATTCTATGCGTAGATATGTGCGTAAGTTCACATCCTTTCGTGCAACCATATCTTTTACAAAGTTATACTTTGTATCTATATGTTTGGTCTTGCCATGATACTTTGGATCTTTGGTGTATGCTATAGCTGCTTGGCTATCACAGTTAACCAATAATTGATTTGCAGCTTTCTCAATAACATCTAAATGATCCAAGAATCTCTTAAGCCAAACTGCTTCTTGTACTGCTGCTGATAATGCCACGAACTCAGCTTCCATCGTGGATAAGGCTATGCACGTTTGCTTCTTACTACTCCATGATATGGCGCCATTGCTCAGTAAGAAAGCAAATCCTGAGGTAGATTTTCTTTCATCTAAATCTCCTCCCTAATCAGCATCTGAATAGCCTTCAAGTCGCAGATCCTTTCCTTGGTAATTCAACTTGTAATCAGCAGTTCCCTTCAGATACCTCAGTACTCTCTTAACGGCCTTCCAATGTGCTAGACCTGGATTGGATTGGTATCTGCTCACCATTCCAACTGCAAAACATATGTCGGGTCTTGTACACATCATAGCGTACATTAAGCTCCCAACAGCACTTGCATAAGGAACATGTTTCATTTGTTCCTTCTCTTGTGGAGTCCTTGGACACAGTCATGGCTCAATCCTTCACCTTTTGCAATAGGAGTGTCTATAGGTTTACAATCTTGCATACGAAATCGTTCAAGAACCTTATTTATATAGGTTTCTTGTGAAAGAGACAATGATCTCTTGAACGATCTCTTGAAATCTTAACTCCAAGAATGTATGCAGCCTCACCCATGTCCTTCATCTCAAAGTTGGAAGACAACCAACTCTTGACAGTCTTAACAAACTCCATATTGCTTCGGCAATTAGTATATCATCAACATATAATGATATGATCACAAATTGATCCTTGGATCTTTTGATATATACACACAATGATCATCATCAATCATTGTAAAATCATATGCCATTATGGCATTATGAAAACGTATATACCATTGTCTTGATGATCGCTTAAGACCATATATCGACCTCAAAAGTCAACATACTTTTTCTTCTTGGCCTTTCACTATGAAACCAGCAGGTTGTTCCATATATATTTCTTCCTCTAATTCTCCATTGAGGAAAGCAGTCTTTACATCCATTTGATGTAACTCAAGATCTAGACTAGCCACTATTGCCAGAATAATGCGAATCGAGGTAAATCTCACTACGGGAGAAAATGTATCTTCATAATCAATTCCTTCCTGTTGATTATACCCCTTCGCCACAAGGCGAGCCTTATGCCTTTCAATCGAGCCATCAGCCTTCGCTTTATTTTGAGAACCCACTTGTTCCCAATAGCTGCGTCCTTTTGGAAGATCAACCCGGTTCCCGGACTTGGTTTGATTTTATTGACTCAATTTCCTCTTCCATTGCATTAATCCATTTTTCCTTACTAGGGCAATTCAGAGCCTCATTAATATTTCTTGGCTCATCCTCATCTTGTGGAGCAACCATAAAAGTTTCCCCTTCAATGTCAAAACGTCGACGGGGAATACTTTGGCTACTTGTTCGCCGTATGGGAGATTGTACACTTTGCACATCATCCCCCATCATGCTCCCACTTGGATTAGGTAATGATGATGTCGTCTCATCATGTGGTTGCAATTGAGAATGAGTTGAATTTAATTCATCACTTCTCATATTACTCCCACTTGGACGAACTCCACTAACATCATTATCCGATCCAAGGTCTCAAATAGGGAACAATCTTCCCCTATTTCGCCCTTCTTAGGAAATTCATCCTCTAAGAATGTGACATCTCGTGATTCAAACTCAGTTATACTTCCACTTTCTTGCTCACCTATGAACACATATCCTTTCGAGTGTTGAGTACCTTATGAAAATACTCTTCTTTCCTCGGGACCCAATTTCCCAAATTTGTGAGAGGACTCATGTGTATAGGCGGCACAACCCCATGGCTTAAGAAAACTCAAGTCCGGTTTTCTACCTGTCCCTAACTCATATGGAGTGGAAGTAACTGATTTGGAAGGCACACGGTTAAGTATGTAGGCAGCAGTTAACAACGCATCACTCCAAAAGGTAATAGGTAAGTTAGCATGCGCCATCATGGACCTAACCATTTCCAGTAGGGTTCTGTTTCTTCTCTCCGCAACACCATTTTGTTGAGGAGTATATGGAATAGACAACTGTCTTTCTATTCCTTTTTCATCACATAATTTTCTGAACTCATCAGATAAATATTCTCGACCTCGATCGGATCTCAATGCTTTTATTCTCTTGTCTAATTGATTCTCTACTAGGTTCATAAACCTTTTAAAACAACTTATTGCTTCAGATTTGTGAGAAATCAAATAGACATATCCGAATCGAGTATAATCATCAATAAAAGTGATGAAATAAACAGCCCCATGCCTTCCTTTCACATTCATTGGACCACAGACATCATAATGGATTAAATGCAGAGGAAATTCAGCTCTTTTTCCTTTTCCAAATGGTTTCCTTGTCGTTTTCCCTTCTAGGCAATACTTACATATGGACAAATCGAATTTTTCAATATTGCCCAACAAGCCCTCTTTGGCTAGTCTATTCATACGCTGTTGGCCAATGTGATCAAGTCTAGCATGCCACACATTCACATCATTATCATATTTATTAGGAGACGTGAGAAGGGAATAACAAACATTAGCATTAACATAATCAATATCTAATACAATAAAACCATCCAGAAAATAACCACAACCATAGTAATTTGTATCCAAAAACAAATTCACACATCTATTACGTAAGTTCATATTAAAACCTAGTCTAACCAACACTAAACAGACACTAAATTCCGACGAATCTCCGGAGCATACAGCACATCATGAAGGAACAAAGTGCGTCCACCACACATATTCAGTTGGCATGTGCCAATTCCTTTCACTTCAGCTCTGAGTTGTTTCCCACATAGATCCACGTAGTTCCGGTTGGTACTGTCGAATTCCACGAAGGATCCTCTATCCTTCGCTACATGGTCCGTCGCTCCGAATCCACAGTCCACAAAGGATTAGACTCAGTTAAGAACACGTAACTCGACACATAAGTAAAGTTCTGAAAAGTACAAGGGTGCATACCTTCTTTGGCTCACGACAGTCGCGAGCATAGTGACCCTTCTTGTCACAGTTGTAGCATTTCACCCTTGCAAGCTTTTTCATGCGAGGACGCTTTCCTCTTTCATGTTGGTTAAACTTGGGTTTCTTCCCTGAAGGACCTTCTTCCTTGCCTTTCCCTTTATCAAACCAGTTAGGGCGCTTGCGCTTGGAGCTCGAAGCTCCATGTGAGCTAGAACTAGCATGATAGAGTTCAGCTTCCGGCTTAGCCGCCAACAAGCGGTCCTCTTCCAGCTCAAGATGACGCATTGCATCCTCAAAGGTTTTGATATTTTCATTATGAGTCAGGTGCACCTTCATATGCTTCCAACTTTGAGGCAATGAACGAATCCTTTGCTTGCACTTGCTGCTCATCCGTGAGGACATGGCCAGCATCTTTCAGCTCGATTATCATGTTTGACATCTTTCTAAGATGTTGCTTCATGGTCTGACCATGAGGCTTCTTATAAGAGTCAAACCTGATAGTGAGCTGCCTCAGTCTAGTCACCGAAGTATGACCAAATCTAGCTGCCAATGCCTCCTACATTTCCTTGGCATTGTCAAAACGCCGAAACTCTCGCATTACGTCATTTTCCATGCTGCTCAGCAACGTGATGCGAGCAAGAGAGTTCTTTCGTTTCCATGCAACAAAAGCTTCTTTATCTCTTTTGTACGTACGGTATTTCCTTCTTCGGGTTCTACCATGGTCGGGTTAAGAGCCTCAAGTGCCTCTTGCTCTTCCAGCACATATTGGATTTTCATGTGCCATATCTCATAGTTGTCACCATTGAGCTTTTCACCTTTGTTCAGCTCGACAACTATGCTCTTCGTGGATGAAGCCATTGATCTGAACACATCAGACATATATGCACGAATTATTAATGCCTATCATTTATGCATCCCTATTTACATAGACCCATCATATTAATGAATAATTTCAAGTAAGGTTTCAGAATCAAAAGGTCACTATGTTTCCAATCATCCTCCAAAATCCTAACTTAAAACTATCATCAATATAATTGTCTTATGCAAAATCAATTCTATGAAGCTACAAAAACTTCTAAAACTACCCACTGACTAATTACCCACAACCAGCAATAAGAAAGCAACATATAATAGACATCCAATAAAACAATAATGCTTTCAATTAACACAATTAGGTAGTAATCATTACATAATATGTCCACAAATCACACTTAACATATATCAGCCAATACAACTAACACCAAGTCGGCACACGAAGGCGGGAAAGATCCTCTTTTGTTCAATTTCTTGATCTTTTCCCTTGAAACAATACAGTAATATTCATTTACAAAATCCATCACAATTTTCTTATAGGAAGCAGCTCCGTTGACATCCCATATGCAATTCAACACATTTTTCCATTCAGGTGGAAGAGTGTTTATGAAAAATCGCACCATCTCTGATTGTGACATAGGACGACCATACCATATGACCTGTTGAATCTTCCCGTTGACTTCAAGGACGTGATCAATTAAGTCACCACTCTCCCATCGATGATCGATCAGCTCGGCTATCAACTTAGACTTGACCTATCCTTTTGTTCATCGGTAATTGCGCGAATAGGTGTGCGCAATCTCAGAGGAGGCATTGTTCCTGCAACAAATGCAGAACAAATAAGGAATCACATTATAATCCACATAGACTTAATTGAAAAAGAAACACATTCTTTTCCTCTTTTTTTTTTTTTTGGTCAACGGTCGTCGGTCAACGGTCAACGGTGGTCAACGGTCAACGGTCGTCGGACCAGTCGGATCGGACAGACCGGTCGGACCGGACTGACCGGTCGGGCCGGTTCGGGAGAACCGACGGCACGTGCCGCATGCGTGCGCTGGCGACGTCACGCGAGCGTCGGCCGGCACGTGTCGCGCGCGTGCCGTCGTCCCGGAGTCGGGTCGCCGGGTCGGGTCGCCGCCGGTGACCGCCTAAACGTCGTCATCGGCGTCGTCATCGATGACGCATCACCCTAGCGGTTCTGACCGTTGGGTGACGTCATGCGGCCAAGTCGCTGCCGCGTCGATCCCGGGACCGGCTCGTCCGGGTCGCCCGCCGGTGATGCGACGTGCCCGGTTCGCTGACCGGGCGTGTGCCGCGACACGCTGAGACGAGCGCGCTTCGTCGCGTCACGCCCACGCGCAGCGGCTTCTTGCCGCGCGTGTAGGGGCGTGCGGCGTTGCCCGGCGGCGCACGACGTTTCGCCAGACTCGTCTCGACGTCGCCTTTCTCCCCATGTGTTTAGAAAACGATTTCGACTTACGAAAACTCAGAAAAATGGCCGAAGAACGCTCGAGTGTCGGGATTTCTCGCCCCGATCCGTACGGCCGAATTGCTTTTGCGAAAAATCAATCAAAAATTGTCAAACAAGTCGGGAAAACGTGAACTAGGGCTCTGATACCAATGTTGGGAATAACGGATCCCCTAAAACGCGGATTCGACAGAATCGAACCCCAAATCAATGCGGAAGACGAGCCCGGAAAAACAACACGTATCACCGATCCTAAAACACACCACAGATTCGAGCGTACCTTTTAGCCACGATTAAACACCGACGCCGTTAGAGGAAGGAAACTTGGTCTGTTCGATCGGTGAAGCAAATTGGCTTTCGCGCTTCACTGTTTTGCTTTTTGGAGAAAACGACAGAGAGAGAGAGAGAGTTGAGAGAAACGTACGTCTTTTCCTTTTGAACAAAACGATGTCTTTTTTTTTTCTTTCTCCTCCCTTTTATACCTCTCTCCTTCCACGGGCCCTTTTCCCGTGGGCCGGGCTTTCTCGGCCCAACTTGGGCGGACGGGCCTTAAGCCCAATACTAATAAAGCCTTCATAAATGAACCAATCGAGAACATCTTCAAGGATCAGTATCTCCAAATTTGGGCAACACAAGAAGCTCGGGGTAACTAATAGGTCCGTACAACCTGTAAGATTCAAGACTTTCAAATGCTCCATCTGCAAAACAAGGGAAAAAAGTTCATATGACGTAGAACTCTCAATGTACATAAGGGCTAACACGAAGACAACAACAAATGAGCTACAAACCCACCTTTATTCTATTCCAACCTCCCCAGGACTCTGTAACCTTACTCCAGGAAAGATCAAGAATAACTAGGTTCTCATTTTTCTCTAAATGCATGCTGATCGCATCTTGAGGGCAACCTTGCCACTGAAGCCACCAAACGTTCAACAAGGCACCTGCAAATTGTCTACCAAAATTGGCGCGACCCAAGCTGAGAAAAGTCGTGCTCCGCAGGATCACACAGCCTGCCTCTTTAGTTTCCAGGTGGTCTCTTTTCTGTATGAAGGACCAAAAAAGTCAACAAAAGAAACGTGAAAGTCATCAGACAATGAAATAGTAACTATGGATGCCTAAATTCCCATGAGGTAAAGAAAATCGAAAAACATATAGAAGCTCAAATGCTACTTTTTTCCCCCAACGTACCCTTTTCCCCTTCTTCCTGTCCTGGGCTATGGCAGGACCGTACAATCCAGCACCTGTTCCTGGATTGTGGAAGCGTTCGTGGACAATCTCCCTGGCAAGGCACCTTAGCATGCTGTGCATGCCCAATTTATTTTTGTCCATTTCTATTAGGGACATTCGACAAAGGACACTGACTTCATCACGACGATTACAATGATGAGGCCAAATGATCAGATGAGAAAGAAGAGAATGAGGAGGATGAGGACGAAGATGACAAGGAGGACGAGGAAGCCAATACCACACAAGTGAGGCAATCCGACAATCCACATCCGGGGGGAAAACTTGCAAGAATAAGATACATCAGCTTTTGATCTTCATCTAAAGTATCATAAATTATACTCAGAATCTTCTGGTAATCTTCCTGAAATTGTTGCATGAGATCTTTGAATTTAATCCATTCTTCCAGTCCTTTATATTGCAAAAAAGAACCAAAAACTTTGACAAGTAGTGGAAGTCCCTTCGCAGCCTTCACTATTTCGATTGCAATTTTAACATAAGATCGTTAGTTCATCACTCTTTCCGGTTGCAGCATACTGCCAGAAAAAGTTGAAAGCTCGATTATCATCCATCGGATTAACATTGTAAGTATGAGCCAACCCTCGAGCGACAAACCCTTGGAGAACTCTGCTTTCTTTTGAGGTGACAATTACTCTACTTCCACAACCAAACCAATCAAGCTTAGCTCCTACAAACTCCTTGAGGAGGGATGCCCTCTCCACATCATCAAGAACAATACGAACTTTCATACTCCTAAATATCTCTTTCAAAAATCGTACTCCTTCGAAAACAGAAGCAACCTCATGCTCTCTTTTTAAAATATTATGGATCAACTTGGTTTGAAGATAGTGAACACCTCCAGGTTGCCGCGTTGTTTCTTCAATCTCAGCAAGAAAACTGCAAGCATCAAAGCGAAGGGATATTTTATCATATATGATCTTGGCAAGAGCAGTCTTTCCAATGCCATCTCTCCCATGGACTCCAACAATTCGTGCGTAAACTTACTTCCAGTTCCAATAATTCCATTATTTTTCGATTCTTGACTGTCTTCAAGCTCCTATAAAGGTACTTAAGTTTAGGAGAATGTTAGATAAGAATGAAGAAATATACAGATGTGGCACTGTAAGTTCCAGATGAAAATGCCATTCTCTGAGACATGTGCTTTGATTGTGCCTGCCAATCAATTATATGCCTTGCTAGTTGTGATGTTGTAACTAAATATTTAGCTGACACAGAAGACAGGTTGTTGAAGATAAACTCCTCTGAAGTTCCTCCACACAATCATTCACTACATGCATCTCATTTAAGCTAAAGATACGTGCTGTCTCTATTATGGAAAAATCTAGTAAGCAAACTGGCTTACTAAACATAAAAAAGCCTAATCTGGCTTGACACACACCCGTTTCTTGTCCTTTGCAAAAGGAAGCATAGAAAGGTGATGACCAGCCTTATCAGAGAGCATCTCTGAGTTGCCACAGTGATAAATTATGCAGGAGTTTACCATGACATCTCATTTAGATGTTCAAGATCCATAATGGCTAAAATCAAGGGTAATTAGCTACTGAAAAAATTGAAGTACATGCAAGCTACTTCAGAGTTCATACGATGACTTGCATTACCTTGGAGGTTCAGTTCATGCGTTTGCCTTCCTTTTATATCATATTCTAACTTTACAGCGACTGTAAAAATGACATAAAAATATTTCGTGGTAATTAGACTTTTTATGTATTTGATGTAAAAACACACTCAAGCTGAAACTAACTTCATCAACAGTTACAGTCTTTAGGAGAGAGTACTCGAGAAGAGAGGAGAATGGGAGCAAAGAAATATACCGAGGTCCTGTCAGATAACATGGGATTATCACAAGTGGATAGATCCTCAGACACATGATTGTGTACTATCATCAGCTTAAACAAAATTTCTCCAACGATGGCTGTGATAAGTTCCTTTTCACTGCCAAGGCAGAAAAAATCTCAGTTCCAAACCATTAAAAGATCACTGAAACTTCAAATGGCTCATAAAAATGTTAACCCAACGCACTACATAATGAAACGGCAATCAACGTGCTAAAAGATCACTGAAACTTTATGCAGAACATAATTTACCTGATGTAAGGATATAAACATATACACTGATGTTTAGTAATTTTGTGAACGTTGCATAATGCCATTGCAGCAAGTATTTGGTCCAAACAATGGATTATATTCTCACAGTTTGCCATCGAGTGAAAATATCACTCAACCACAGGTTGAATTACAGAATTACACGATTATGTGGCTGAACAAAATGAAGTTTTAAAGATAGTTCACTGAGCCAAACTCAGATATGTAGTGTAAACAGGGTCAATTCGAGAGAAAGATTTGGCCTGAAAAAGGAAGAAGAGGGAATTGAAAATGTTAACCCAGTTAATTCCCATCAATAATTTCCTGTTTCTTTTTTCTCTAGTTTAGTCCCCATAAAGCTTTGAAACAGGCTCGGTAACAATCATAAACCAAGCAAGTGAGCAAAACAATTTAGAGTGCACCAAGTCAACCAATATTTGCTTTTTTTGCTGGGAAAATGTCGTTGGGCTTCCTTTCCCTGACATTCTCAACATTACCTCCGTCGATAGAGCAAATAAATCAGAAGAAACCTACAAGAAAAGAAGACAGATGTAATGCAACATACATTTTATATGAGCTTCGTTCCCATCCCTTGATTTTACCAGCCCCCACAAGAGCCTTCTCCCACAGCTTGACTTTCTCATCGCCGAATATCTGCTTGTGCTCGTCCAGGGCGTCTCTGTAGCGTGATTTTTGGTCCAGCTGCACGTCAGACCGTTCCACATCGTAGAAAACGGGTAGGATCTCTTTCTTCCCTCCTGATCTAGACGTGTGTTCTACCATGAGTGCGAGCGTCTCAAGGCACTCGAGGTTATAAGCATAGGCTTTTGAAAAGATAGGTATGTAGATGTTGGAGCTGGAGACCGATAGCCGTAGCTCTTCGGGTAGAATAGATGGGATGTTGTCAACTCTGAAAACGCGAATTCCGTCAGCTTCCAAGCGGCGACAGAGGGAACCAACGAATCCATAGTGACCATCGGATCCAAAGTAACTCAGGATCACATCATCTTGATTCAGCCTCGCTGGTTTTTTTTCGACGAGGTCAGATAATTCAGCAACACTCGATTCTGCCCCTGATTTTAGCTTCTCCGGTTTTCTTGACTCACCTTCTCGGCCATAAATTGGTTTTCTGCTTCGGGAATCAGCCATACTCGATTCCGACTTCAACTCAATCTGTCGTCGTCCAGTTTTCACTCTAACTGGGTTTTTCAGAGAATGGCCAAGTGAACCGTTCGGGTTTGCCTTAACGGTCGTTCCATCCCTGCTTAAGAAGACAAATTCAACCCAAAAAAAAAAAAAGTAATTATTTACGAAAATTCAAGAGAAATAACTCATTACCAGATTCTCAGTCTTGCTGTTGCCCGGGTAAAATTACTGTACACGATATATTTACGAACTACGGAGCAATGATGATGGACATAAGGATAAATAATTTATAATAAATTCAAGTTGTTGACGGTATCCCATAGAAAGTCACAAAGGGTTAGGAAATTCTAGCACACGAGACTATGAGGTAAATCACTTGTTATTACTTCGTTTTCTTTCAAAAAACAACTTTCAGAAAAATATTTTCTGAATTTTCCAACATTGAGTTTATGGAAAATGAATTGATTAAGGAAAATATTTTTCATTAATAGAAAAACATGTTTTTCACTTTTCAAGTAGGGAATATATTTTTATATCTTCTTTCACCAAATACCTTTTTCTTTCATTTTTCATTTTTCTTTTCTTTTATTTCCTTTTCTTTATTTTTATTTTTATTTTTAATTATAATGGAACTTGACCTTATTTTACAAGAAGATCGAGAAAATTAGTTAATTATCATGAATTTGACAATGAATACATATAGCTAGCTTTGTCTTTGAAAGATTCCATAGCTTTGGTACGTAAGCTTCTTAGACCGGAGCAGGTCTGTCAGCTTCTTCTCTTCCTCGAGCGATCTCCCAGTTGTCCCCCCGCCCGAGGAAATACCTTGTCTTTACGCCTTTTCTTGAGCTTCTCACTCATGGATAACTGCAGTAACCACTCGGGGCTTCCATCAACTAAATGGCCCGATGTTTTCCGCTAAGAAGCCTTTCTCAGTTTCAGAGGAGGAGATGTTCGGGGGGGCTTCGTTGAATTTCTCTACAAAGGCCTCGATGATTCAGGGATCATTGCATTTATCAATCATCGTGGGATCGAGATCGGAGAACATATCATGCCTAAGATCTTAAAAGCGATCGAACACACGGAGATATGCATTCCCATCTTCTCCAAAGATTTCGCTTCCAGTAAGAGTTGTCTGAAGGAGGTGGAGAAAATGGTGGAGTGTGACAGGACAATCATGCCCATTTTCTACGACGTCTCCCCTTCAGTGGTCTGCGAACAAAAGGAGAGTTATCAGCAGTCCTTCCGCGACCATGAGGCCAAGGGGGTGACGTCAACGACTATAAACAACTGGAAGAAGGCTCTCCATAGTGTTTCAAGAAAACGAGGATGGGAATTGGAGAAATTCCAGCACAGATAAACAAAATCAAGATTTCTATGCTTCTTTCGACTTTTCCAACAGTGGTCATCGTGTATGAAATTAAAGAAGGAAAATAGTCATTGCATCTCTTCTTTTGCCTGGTGTATTATCCGAGCAGTTGCCCCTTTTCACATCTTACTCTTTCCTTCTTTCCCCTTTGTCAGGCAGCGTGAACTTATAAACGAGGTTGTTTCCACGGTCCGCCGGTTGTTGAGGAAGGATGACTTACGTGTGACGGCACATTTAGTGGGGATGGATCAACCTGTGCAAGAGGTGATGAGAAAACTTGGTGTTGGCTATGAAAATGGAGAAGTAATTAAAGGGCAAAAGGTGACAGGAAAACGTGTGGTTGAGATATCAGGACTTCCAGGAATTGGTAAGTCGACTCTTGCCACGGTTGTCTACAGCAAAATCCATCGTCTCTTTGAAGGTAAGAGTTTCCTTAAAGAGGTTGAGCAAACAAGACTACGGTCTCTCCAAGAAAAATTAGTTAGTGGCCTCCAAAAGAGAGCATACACATTCAAATCTCCTGCTGAAGGTAACGAATTCATCAAGTACAAATTTGGAGATCTAAGAGTTCTCATTATTCTTGACGATGTTAGTGATTTTAAACAAATCAATTCACTACCTGGAGATCTAAGTTGGTTTGGTCGGGGAAGCAGAATCATTGCGATATCTAGGAGAAGTAATCTTGTTGACAACTATAATCAGGTGCATGTGACCTCTGCGAGCAGCAGTACTGTTAACAGGTGTGATGACATCCTCGTTGAAAAGTACGAGTTAAAAGAAATGAATAATGACCATGCTTTCAGCTATTTTGTAGTGTTCTTAGAGAAAAACCTCTTAAAGAGGAATTCTCCTCTTTGGCATGTGAAATTATTTCGGCTGCTGGAGGAATTCCTCTGGTTATTGAGGTGGTTGGTTCATTTTTATGTGGAAAGCCCATAGAATTTTGGAAGGAGGTGATGGGTAGATTGAAATGAGAGCCTTACATTGAGGGAGTAAAACGAATTCTAAAGAAAAGATATGAAGATTTTAGAAAAAAAATGCCCAAAAGATATTTCTCGATGTAGCGTGTTTTTTTGTGGGAAAGGACAAAACAATACCCTCTTACATGTGGGAAGCTTGTGAATATGATCCTTATAGAGGAATGAACGAGCTTCATGACTTGTCATTGGTCAAAACCAGAGAAAACAATGAACTGTGGATGAATGATCAACTAAAAGTCCTTGGGAGGGATATTGTCAAGGAGGAAAATCCAAGTGAACCTTTCAAGCGGAGTAGGTTATGGAATCAGGAGGATATCAAACCAGTATTGAACGAAAGGAAGGTAAATTTTGAAGACAAGGTCTCTTTTTAGTCTGAATTGAAGTACTTCTTTTAAATACTTATTCTATTTTCAGAGATAATTGTCAATGCACTTCTATTTCACTTTCTCATTTTGTCATTTTTCCAAGATTGGCAGGACGCTGCAGTTGAAGCCCTCAGTGCCACATTCGACAAACCCCATTTATTTCCTCAACGTAGATTTTTTTGTGAGTTCTCAAAGCTTAGGTATCTTAAAATGAACCACGCTATTGTCAAAGCATATAAGCAAAGTGCAAAGAGCTCCAGAGAGGATTTTTATCTTCGAAGGTTAAAGTGGCTTGAATGGCAAGGGTGCAACGATATCTCCAGTCTACTTGCTTTAGATATGTCAAAATTGATCGTTCTTGATTTGTCTGGGAGTACCTCCAGCCGTTGGCAGTGCTGGAAACCAATTATGATGGTATGATGACATACCTGTGCATTTTCTTTTACATCCAGTTTGACAATAACTTATATTATTCT
The DNA here is from genome assembly GCA_014182545.1 of Eucalyptus globulus. NCBI lineage: Eukaryota > Viridiplantae > Streptophyta > Magnoliopsida > Myrtales > Myrtaceae > Eucalyptus > Eucalyptus globulus. Next base: position 6,365,700 of record CM024723.1, on the reverse strand, counting down.
CTTGTTTTGCGAGAGGGCCAAGAACTTGAAAGTTTTGATCCTAAAAGATTGTCGTTTGCTAATGGAATCTCCATTTTCCCATGCTGCTGTGACCTTAGAGAGACTAAACCTGGAACGTTCAACATTGCCTACGTGTGTTGTGAGGTCCCTTAGCAAGCTAAGGAACTTAGTTTCTTTGAATATTAAGTTCTGCAGCTTCGTGCAAGAGCTGCCAAAAGATATAGGTTCCTTGGAAGCTTTGAAAGAGCTATACATCGATGGAACTACCATTAAAGCCATTGATATCGCAGAGGGTTCCTATGGGAAGCTTAAAATTCTGAGTGCTTGCAACTGCGAATTCTTGTCTCTTCCCAATTCAATCGGTAACTTGAAATCTCTTTCGTACCTAGCATTAAACGAGACTAAACTAAGTGAGCTCCCTTGTTCTATCGGATTGTTGGAGAATCTCCAGATGCTATCTCTGAGAAACTGTAGGAGCTTGTGGAAATTGCCGGATTCCATTGGAGACCTCAAAAAGCTGCAAGTCATGGATCTTTCAAGCACAATAGTTGACGAAATACCATCCTCTGTCAAGGATTTACAAAACTTGAAAGAACTAAAGATGGCTGGCACTCACATAAGAGAATTTCCTAGAGGCATTAAGAATCTAGAGAGTTTAGAAGAGATAGATTTCTCGGGCTGCAGAAATTTGAGAGGGGAGTGCAACATTACGGGATTATCGTCTTTGCGGGTGTTACTTCTAGAATACACTGATATTTCTCGGCTGATTATGACGGATCACCAATCCTATAATCCCCAAAACCTCAACGATGTCCCCATCTCGAATTGGAACTATCCGAGGGCATGGCATCGGTTCAACAAATGTGAGACTAGACCACCTTTCAAGGCTGACGGACATCATATCAGCATGCGATGATGAGTCGAGACCGTAGCAATGTGGCGGTCCGGACGAAGCAAGGAAGTTATCGGTGGATGAGGTTTGGCTACGGAGGAAGTTAGCTCCTATCCCATTAATTCAAATTTGTAATTCATCAAGCATGTCAACTAATCTTCGTGCAATAAGGGTTGTTAGGGGCATAGTCAAATTCGAATTTTCGCTTCTATTTTGAATTTTGAATTTACATTCTTCTTCCATTTTCTTGGCCTTCACACTCGCACGCTCTTAATTGTCTTGCACGCATGTCAATTTCCTACAATTTTGTGCGTACATGTTAGCTTTGGATTGAAAATGCTAGTATGAACACCTAGAGGGGGGTGAATAGATGTAAAAACAAATTCTGCAAAATGCAGTAAAAACATTTATTTTTAACCTGAGTCTGAATAACAACAGACTTTTAAAACTAAGTCTGAGGAGTAGCAGATTTTGAGCGAGATTAGACTTTAGCAGTTAAATAGAAGTACGAACAAAATAAAGAGATTCAAGGAAGAGAATAAGAACACAAGATTTATAGTGGTTCAACTTAATCCAAACCTACGTCCACTCTCCCACGCTAACAACCTTCTTAGCTAGATTCCACTATGCAATCAACAAGAGATTACAACTTTGAGCGTAAACACTTAGTAGATCATACTATCTCACTAAGTCACTCTTTTGATATTTCTCTCATGATCACAAACGTTTAAGCTCACCAAAGACAAGTGTATGATCGAAAGTCGCTCAGACTTTGGAATTATAAATTCTACGCTCTGTCTCTTACTTGCTCATCGGTCCTTCATCTCTTTAAATATTCCTCCACTTCCAAACTAGCCGTTAGACAGTATCTTAAGAATCGTCTTCCAATCTATCCATTGGACAACTCTGTATCTAGAAGATTTGGTAGTCGTTGAGTGATAAAGGTAGAATCCCAAATTGATTCCGATCGCCCATACAAATAGAATCTTGGTTTCCATAAGTAAAGCTTCTTCGTATAGAAAGTTCTTGTCTTCAATATCCAATTGTCAATCAATTAGATTGAGTCAATCAAATCAATTTTGATGTGGAATCCAAACCAGATCACTAGCCGTTATATGATTGGAGCTTGTATTACGTTAGTCTGAGTGCAATAAACTTTACAATCTGAGTTTGAGTGCAATAGATTTTACAGTCTGGATCTGAACATATTCTACTTCTGAATAGATTTAGCTTTAAGGTTTGAACACAATTTGAATAAGTTCAGCTTCAGCATAGAGTCTATCTTCTAGTTCTTCATTCACGTTCAATCTAGAATTTGTCAGAATGAGCAGACTTCTAATGTAGAACAAACTTTGACACTAAAGTCCGGCAGTTTTCAGACTTTGACACAGAAGTCTGGAAATCTTCAGGATATACTTTGGACATGTGTTACGTTCAGTCTTATGGCCGTCTTCAGACTTTGACAATATTCTTTATTCGTTCTATCATCTACATGGTCTATTACTCAACCATCAAACATGTTAGTAGCGTTTGATTTATTTTGTCATCTTAAAAGCATCATAAGGGATTTCCCTAACATGGATTTAACTCGATGCAAGTATTATGTAGTTTATTTGATTGATCTACAAGATAACTACAAGGTCGTCAGAGTATGAGTTTTAGTTCCTTTCTCGATCATTCATCTCATCAGTACTCTCCTTGATCAATAGTAAAGAATGAATTCTTGTTTTTTTTTCTTTTTTTGTCAATTTAAAAACCAGAACGAAAAACTTAATGCTGCATCCGTCCATCTAACAAAAATTCTTCAAAGGTACAATATGTTTGTGAATGTCGTTGCACCTATTTTACAAAAAATTGGAAGTGATTGCTATTTCAAATAAAATTGAAAATGATTATTGCTTGGTTCTCTTAATAATTGATTTAATTTAACTAGTGTGAAAACTATATATGTAATAATTTAAATATAGTCAACATACATTGTCTCTTTCGAAAGAACATCTTGCATAAAAAAATTGTGCTTACGTGCACAATAGAAATGAGAAAACTTTCTGATTCTGATAGAGTATTGTGACTAATCTAACTAACAAAAAATTAGTGTATTTTATTTTTGAGATTTATAACACAATGTATTTAATGGCACTCATAATGAATGAAAATATCTAATACATGATTAATATGCTGGCTTTATATGACATTTTCAATCTTTCTTAACGAGATTTTTTAGGACTATATCTTGTGATATTATGACTCACATATATATGATATATTATTGTTATCTTGAGTTTGTGTTGTATACAACACCCATATATGTTGGAAGATTTTAATTTGTTCAAAATCTGATGTTGCCTTTTATGAGTAAGAATCTTGGATTATAGTGGATATCTATATATATATATGCAAGGTTCAGCACAAGATTTTCGTTGGTTACTTCTTTTATCCAAGTTCGAGTATTTGACCAAGAAGTAGACGTCTCTTCCTTGTTCAATATAAAAGTCGCACAAGAAAGACAGAAAAAGGCAGCTATTGTTCAATCCGTACAGCGGACTCCAAAAAGGATCAACAACGAGCCGAACCGACGACTCTTTTCAGGACGCGCGAAAGAGTTCGTTCTTCGGCCAGGCATAGGAACAAGACACATGTAAATAATTTAAAGAGTCCGTTCTTCGGCCAGGCATAGGAACAAGACACATGTAAATAATTTATACTCCAGGAATAGGAACAAGACACATGTATATAATTTATACTACAAACTTTACATTCAATTGAGTTATTTATTTATAAAAACTGTTGGTTTGGACTTAATCTAAATATAAGAAACACTCGAATATATATGAGCGATTGTAACCCTGATTTTTTTATTATTAGTGGGTTTTTACTGTTGGCTCTCTCCGTGGAGTACGCATCGACTGTCAAATTGAACCATGATCTATGGTGTCATTCATTTTCCCTAGTTTATATAACTAGTAATTTTGCATTAGCTTAATTGCAAGATCTTGTCAATTTTCACATTATCAATTTTCACGTTACTTTTACAACACTACAGAGAAAGAAATGTATTTTAAAAGAACATTTTGATCAACTAAGTATATCCAATTCTAACAAAGTGTGAAATGGTATAAATAAGTTACTTAGATCCATAGGACCCAAGTAATTCCACTTTCGTCTCAGGAGAAAAGGCCTGTTTGGCCCCGGCTGCGTTCATAGTCATACGGTGCTTGAAAGCATCGCCGCCAGGTTTTCCCTTTATCCCTCCGCCTTGCGTTGCAGGCGGAGAAGACTCTGCATTCCCTAATCCTTAGATGCTCAATAGACATTTGTTTGTCTACATCTTTTGGACCACGAGTCAAAGTTTTGTTTAATGCACATGGGTCATGGAAGGATCACCACAACATATATCTTGTTTTCTCTGCGATAAACTAGCGGCTGCACCGAAAATCTTACACGAACTAAGCCGACAAATAAGACGACACCATCTCAACTTGCAGCTGTTAAGTTGCCTGTGGTGAGCTCGCGTACCTCGTTTTTCTTCCAAACCCGCCAGAATTCAAAATGGGGCGGGTGCACGAGAAATCAAATCATACATTGTAATCGAATACTCGAGATAAGAATAATTGCGTGCACGTGGAGTTATATCACTGAGAGTGAACGAAAAGGTTAGTGGCATTGTTGGCCTTTGGATCTGCACAATGTGGTGGACGTGTTGGGGCCGGCTTTTGCGAACAGTGTAAACACTGCGGGACGTGCGGAAGAATGCTGAGGAGTGACAGAAGGGCCTCAGCAACCAGCGGCTACGACCCAACTCACGCTCAGTCACCAGCTCGATCGAGTCAATGTCGTGACTCTTGATTTGACAAAGATTTTTTTTATCCATCTTCACTTTATTTCTTGCCAAGATGGAAATTTGAGCTCCGCAAGTTGGGCAAGAGCTTAGCTCAGCTGACAACAGAGGGAGAGAGTGAAAGACATATACCTTTTAGGACATACTCTCAATATGTGGTGTTGATGTTCAAACTTAAATCTTTTTTTTTTCTGATTATAATTCAAATCTTTTTCTTGTGTTTTTTGGAGAACACGACCAGTTCCACATAGCAACGACCCAACTCATGGTCACTAACTAACTCAATCGAGTCAATGTCATGACTCTTGGTTTCCACAAGGCTTTCTTTATCCATCTTCACTATATCCCTTGTCATATGGAAATTAATGCTGACTAAGCTGGGCAAGAGTGTAATTCGGCCGACGAAGAGAGAAAAGTATACAACATTAGTACATACCCTCCACAATTGATGTTGATTTTCAAACTTTAATCCTTTTTGTTTATAATAATTCAAATCTTCTCCTATTGTCTCTTGAAGAATAGGACCACGATCCCTCACCGGCTCAATCGAGTCAATGGTGCAACTCTCAATTTCGACAAAGCTTTCTTAATCCATCTTCATTTTATTCCTTGTTACATGGAAATTAGTGTTGTCGAAGCTCGACAAGAGCTTAATTCGGCCGACGAGGAGGGAAAAGTATATGCATTTTAGTACATGCACTCAACATTTGATGTTGATTTTCAAACTATAATCCTTTTTTTTTATAATAATTCAAATCTTCTTCTATTGTTTCTTGTAGAACATGACCACAATCGCTCATCAGCTCAATCAAGTCAATGTCGTGACTCTCGGTTTTGACAAAGCTTTCATTATCCATCTTTACTTTATTTATTATCATATGGAAATTACTGTCACTAAATCTAGGCAAGAGCTTCATTCGACCGATGAAGAGAGAAAAGTATTTACCTTTTAGTACATCTTGACTTTTGATGTTGATTTTCTAACTTTAATCCTTTTTTTTCAATAATAATTCAAATGTTTCCTATTATTTATTTGAAAACAAGCTCACGATTGCTCACCAACTCAATCAAATCAAAGGCATGACTCTCGATTTCGACAAAGTTTTCTTTATCCATCTTCACTTTATTCCTTATTAGATGGAAATTAGTGCTGTCTAGGCTAGGGAAAAGCTTAATTCAGCTAACAAAGAGAGAAAAACATACACCTTTTTGTACATACTCTCGACATTTGATGTTGATGTTCAAACTTTAATCCTTTTTTTTTTCATAATGATTCAAGTATTTCCTATTGTTTCTTGGAGAGTAGGACCACGAACGCTCCTTAGCTCAACCGACTCAATGTCGTGGCTCTCGATTTCAACAAAAAGTTTTATTTATTTATCTTCACTTTATTCCTTATCAAATGGAAATTAGTGTTGTCTAGGCTAGGGAAAAGCTTAATTCAATTGACGAAGAGAGAAAAACATACACCTTTTTGTACATACTCTCGACATTTGATGTTGATGTTCAAACTTTAATCATTTTTTTCGTAATAATTCAAATCTTTCCTACTGTTTCTTGGAGAGTAGGACCACGAGCGCTCCCTAGCTCAATTGACTCAATGTTGTGACTCTCAATTTCAACAAAAGTTTAATTTATTTTCTTTATTTATCTTCACTTTATTCCTTATCATATGGAACTTAGTGATGTCTAGGCTGGGCAAGAGCTTAATTTGGCCAACGAGGAGAGAAAAGTATATGCCTCCTAGTACATGCACTCAACTTTTATTGTTACTTTTCAAATTTTAATCATTTTATTTGATAATAATTCAAAGCCTTTCCTACTATTTCTTGGAGAACATAATCACGATTGCTCACCAGCTCAATCGAGTCAATGTTGTGACTCTTAGTTTCAACAAAACTTTTTTTATGCATCTTTACTTTATTCCTTGTCATATGAAAAATAGTGTAATCCAAGCTAGGCAAAAACTTAATTTGGCTGACAAAGAGAGAAAAGTATGCAACTTTTAGGACATACTCTTGACATTCAACGTTGATGTTCAAACTTTAATCTTTTGTTCTTTATAATAATTCAAATCTTGTCATATTGTTTCTTGGTGAGCAGGACCATGATTGCTCACCAGCTCAATTGAGTCATTGTCGTGACTCTCGGATTCAACAAAGCTTTCTCTATACAAATGGAAATTAGTGCTGTCCAAGTTGGGCAATAGTTTAATTTGGCCGTTAAAGAGAGAAAAGTATGCACCTTTTAGTATATACTCTTGATGTTTGATGTTGATTTTCAAACTTTAATCCTTTTTTCCGATAATAATTCAAATCTTTTCTTATTATTTCTTGGAAAAAAAGGATCATGATTGCTTACTAGCTCAATCAAGTCAATGATGTGACTCTCGCTTTTAACAAAGATTTCTTTATCCATCTTTACTTTATTCCTCATTAGATGGAAATTAGTGCTGTCTAGGCTAGGGAAGAGCTTAATTCAGCTGATGAAGAGAGAAAATCATACACCTTTTAGTACATACTCTCAATGTTTGATGTTGACGTTCAAACTTTAATCATTTTTTCATAATAATTCAAATATTTCCCATTCTTTCTTGGAGAGCTGGACCGCTAGTGCTCACTAGCTCAATTGAGTCAATGTCGTGCCTCTTGGTTTCGACAAAGTTTTGTTTATCCATCTTCACTTTATTCCTTATCAGATAGAAATTAGTGCTGTTTAGGCTAGGCAAGAGCTTAATTCGGCCGACGAGGAGAGAAAAGTATACGCCTTCTAATACATGCACTTAACTTTTTTGTTGATTTTCAAACTTTAATCCTTTCATTTGATAATAATTCAAATCTTTTTTACTATTTCTTGGAGAGCACCATCACGATTGATCACCAACTCAATTGAGTCAATGTCGTGACTCTCAATTTCAACAAAACTTTTTTTATCCATCTTCACTTTATTCCTTGTCAAATGGAAAATAGTGTTGTCCTAACCGGGCAAGAAGTTAATTTGGCCGACAAAGAGAGAAAAGTATGCAACTTTTAGGACATACTCTTGACATTCGAAGCTGATGTTCAAACTTTAATCTTTTGTTTTTTATAATAATTCAAATCTTGTCCAATTATTTCTTGGCGAGCAGGACCACGATCACTCACCAGCTCAAACGAGTCATTGTCATGACTCTCGGATTCAACAAAGCTTTCTTTATACATCTTTGCTTTATTCCTTGTCAAATGGAAATTAGTGTTGTCTAGGCTGGACAAGAGCTTAATTTGGCCGACAAAGAGAGAAAAGTATGCACATTTTGGTACATACTCTTGACGCTTGATGTTGATTTTCAAAATTTAATCATTTTTTCCAATAATCTTTTCCTACTATTTCTTGGAAAACAGGACCATGATCGCTTACTAGCTCAATCAAGTAAATGATGTGACTCTTGGTTTCAACAAAGATTTGTTTATCCATCTTCACTTTATTCCTTAGCAGATGGAAATTAGTGTTGTCAAACTAGGCAAGACCCTAATTCTGCTGATGAGGAGTGAAAAGTATACACCTTTTAGTACATGCATTTAAATTTTAATGTTGATTTTGAAACTTTAATCCTCTTTTTTTTATATAATAATTCGAATATTTTCCTACTGTTTCTTGGAGAACACAACCACAATCGCTCCCCAACTCAATCGAGTCAATGTTGTGACTCTCAATTTTGACAAAGCTTTTTTTATCTATCTTCACTTTATTCCTTGTTAGATGGAAATTAGTGTTGTTTAGGCTAGGCAAGAGCTTAATTCGACCGATGAAGAGAAAAGTATGCACCTTTTAGTACATACTCTCGACACTCGATGTTGATTTTCAAACTTTAATCTTTTTTTCAATAATAATTCAAAATTTTCCTACTGTTTCTTGGAAAATAGAACCATGATTGCTGACCAACTCAATGGAGTCAATGGCGTGACTCTTGATTTTGATAGAGCTTTCTTTATTTATCTTCACTTTATTCCTTATCAAATGGAAATTAGTGCGGTCTAGGCTAGGCAAGAGCTTAATTTAGCTAACGAAGAGAGAAAAGCATACATCTTTTAGTACATACTATCGACATTTGATGTTGATGTTCAAACTTTAATCTTTTATTTTTATGATAATTCAAATCTTTTCTGATTATTTAGTCGAAAACGAGACCATATGTCACGCCCCGATCCTCGGGCACGCACATATCCTTCTCTCTTGGTCGATTTTATAATGCGATATCCAGGACTATGTATCGCCGACCCTTTCATTTTTAAGCACATGCGGAAGCGATTAAAATCCCAGACAATAAAACGATGGGATAGAAAAGCAGGGCCATATTTTTCATATTGAAACTTATAACCAAACTTTTATACAAAACACAAACCAGAACACTACATAACCTTTTACTATAAACTCTATTCACATCAAAATGGAGACCTCGAAAGAAGATAGAATCTCATATCACCCGGGCCGTACTCAAGGCCCCTCTCATAATTATCTTCTTCTTTAAAAAAAAAATTCTTCTCAGACTCCTCCTCCTCAGCTCCTCAGCGGGGTCCTAAAATGATTTCCCCAAACCGGGATGAAACTACGTCTCAGCGAGTTCTACCCCCACTAAGGCCAGATTAGTAAACTATTATACTACAGGCTGCCTAAACACGCACAGGGCAGAGGACTTACCTCGGCCTCAGATCCCACCTGCAAGTCAGCATAATTTACAATAGGCACTCATTTACTCCAAACAAATCGAACTAGTCGATTACATGTCAATCGGACCATTCTAGGTCATTGATTCCACGCCATACAATCTCCATTCGGCACTCGGTCACAGAGCCACATCAATGCTCTCGGGCGTCAAGTTCGCCAAGGTGACGTAAATAACAGACGGTCTACGTGCGTTTTTTAAGGCGCCGTTTTCGCACGATGATATTCCTCATCACCAAACCATGCCACGTCATAGATCACGCCGAGTCTACGTGCGTTCTTTAAGGCGCCGATTTTCGCACTGATGATATCCTTAATCACCGAACCACGCCCGGGCATCATACCGTACTTGATCGGTCTCAGCCAATAGAATTCTCAGTTAGTTCTCACCACTCTCTCCACTTACAGCTCAACAAGGCATTCAAAATGCTAAATAGCCATAGTCAGCCAACTACCAATCAATAATTCAATTTCAACCAATTTAGGGTAAATCCCTAAAATATCACAATTTATTCAATTCCATGCAATGTAGAGCTCAATTAAATAAATGAACTGCACCACGACAATCAGCACGGGATTTCGGTCATCGGCCATCAAAATCTTAATTTCCGAAAAATAATTAATTAATAAATATTAAAAAATTCAATTTAACACAAAATAAAGCCCAATTAAATAAACGGACTTCACCACTGTCATCAGCATAATATTCTGGTCATTAGCCATCTCAATTGAATTTTTGGAAAATAATTAATTAATTAATTAATTTCGAAAATTAAATAATTAATATTAAAAATTCAATTTAGCACAAACTAAAACTCAATTAAACAAACGGACTCCACCACGGTCATCAGCAAAATTTTCCAGTTCCGGACCATCTTAGTTGAATTTTCGGAAAATAAATAATTATTTAATTTAATTCCGAAAATTAATATTTAAATACCAAAAATTCCACTTAGGCCCGAAAAGCCTAATTGGAGTCCACTAAGGGTCGGGAAAAATCCCGAGGCACTTCCAATAATTAGTAGACCACGTCTACTTGTTAATTGCGCAATCAATTTATCTAAATCGCATCACAATTGACTAATAATTGCTAATTTATTCTAATCTAACAACCTAAACATAATTAATTAAAACTAAACCAACCTTAAGCATAATTAGCCAACTAATCCGGAATTAGTGAGATTACTCACCAAATCACGCGCAAATCGGATTAATCCGACGGGGGCGACACGAGGAACGATTCTTCCCAAAGCACGGCTCAGGTTCGAGGCCCGGAAACGGCCCAAAACCAACCACGAACCGGCTGGAAACCCACTCGCGGGTTTGCTAGATCGGCTGCAAAACAAAGAGAAAGAGAGAGGGTTGGGGGCGGCAAGAGGTCGGGAGAGCGAGCGGAGCTCCGGTGAGGCCGGACGGCGGCTGCGGCGACCTGCTCAGCCGCTCTCGGTGGCTAAACAGAGGCCGAACAGAGGCTGGGTTGCGCGGCAGGGACGGCAAGCGCAGGCGGCGCACGGGTGGCGAACGGCGGACGTGTGGCGTGCGCGGGCGTGCGTTGCGGCGGCAGGACAGGCGGCGATGGTGGCTGCTGCTACTTCCGATCTACTTCAACTTCTGGTTCCGTTCGCTTGCGCGGAGAAGAAGGAAGAAGAAAGAGTGACGAGAGAGAGAGAGATGAGAGATGAGAGAGAGATTTGACCGGTCAAAAAGAATAAAATAAAAGAAAGCAAAGTGGAAGACAGCAGGGGGCAGTCGGTGGGGAGGGTTTTCGCACGAGGGGGAGGGAAGAGAGAGAGAAAAGAGAGAGAGAGAAGGGAGAGAGAGAAAAGAAATAAATAATACCATTATTTCATTTTTCCTTTTCTCTTTCCCTTTCCCTTTTTATTTTCTTTTTTTCTTCGATTTTTCTTCTGATATACGATGAGACGATCCTAAAAATGAATTGTGACACGCTCGAATATTCGAATCCCAAAACCGAATTAAATTTCATGATTAAAATCGATCGGACGCGATTGTAGTCCAATCCAACCAATTTAGGTAGCTTTTAGGGATTTTACCGCGGTTATATCCCTTAACGGCTTCACCCAATAGGTTAGCTAACTCATGAGTGATTAGCTCAGAGAAAAAGGACCATAGGCACGTCGACAAAATGCACATTTCATTTTATCGAAACGGGGTCAAATTTCAGGATGTCACACCATGATCACTCACTAGCTCAATTGAGTCAATGTCATGACTCTTGGTTTCCATCTTCACTTTATTCCTTAGCAAATGGAAATTAGTGTTGTTCAAGTTGGGCAAGAGCTTAGCTAGCCAACGAAAGAGAAAAGTATACACCTCTTAGCAAATTCTCTCTATGTTTAATGTTGATATTCAAACTTTAATATGTTTATCCATAATAATTCAAATCTTACTGTTTCTTGGAGAGCATGACCACAATGGCTCACCAACTCAATTGAGCCAATGTCATGACTCTCAGTTTCGACAAAACTTTCTTTATCCATCTTCACTTTGTTTCTTGGCAGAAGGAAATTAGTGCTATTCAAGCTAGGCACTCGTGGGTTAAAGAGAAAACCGGCTTGCGTTAATGAAGCAGCGCTGGTATGTCTCCAACTGAATTCTGAGAAACTCCTAAGACCACAATTAGAAAAAGAAAAAAGGCATACAACTTTTAGTACATTCTCTCAATATTTGGTGTTGATGTTCAAAGTCTTATCTCTTTTTTCTTTTTTTTTTTTTTAGATAATAATTCGGATCTTTTCCTATTGTTTCTTGGAGAACACAACTAACTCCACATGACGATGATCTGACTAACAGTCGCTCACCAACTTAATCAAGCTCACCAACTTAATCAAGTCATTGTTGTTATTCTTGAATTCAACAAAACTTTCCTTATTCCTCGGTAGGTGGAAATTAGTGCTCTCCAAGCGAGGAGGAGCTTAGCTCGGCACATAGAAAGAGAGAGAAAGAGAGAAAAACATATAACATTTGGTATGTTCTCTTAATGTTTGGTGTTGATGTTAAAAATTTAATCTTTTTTTTTTTTTGGTTAATGATTGAAATCTTTGCCTACTACTTCTTGGAGAACACGACCAGTTCCACATGACAAGTAGTTCAGTCTAGTTAAAGTCGTGACTCTCGGATTCGAAAAAAGTTTTCTTTATCCATATTCACTTTATTCCTTAACAAATGGAAATTAGTGTTCTTCAAATTGGGAAGGGCTTAGCTTGGCCCAGTGAGAGAGGCATATAGCTTCCAGTGCATTCTCTCAATGTTTGGTACTGATGTTCAAACTTTAATCTCTTCTTTGGATAATAATTCAACTCTTTTCCTACTGTTTCCTGGAGATCATGATCAATTCCATTATTGTATGCGAGTTAATGTTTCTTAAGGTTTCCCAAATCTGCTCGATTTATGTTTCTCATTTGTAATTTCATTTTTAAGACCACGTAATTTAGAAGCACACATTGTTTGTCCGAAAGGTGAAGTTGGCATGATTGGACCTAAACTACATCGTCTAACATATTGCTTGCCCCAAAACTAACAAATTGGTGCAAAATTAATTATGTTTTTCACCTCTAAATTAAGGAATTGGGGGGTAATTCAGTTTGACTAGATTCAGCTTGGGCATAAATCTTGATACAGTTTTCACACTCTAACTATTTAAACGATATTGTGCAACATGGGAATTAATTAAAAATTATTATTTTTAAATTATTGTGCTTTGAAAACCACCATTTCGCAGCATTATTTTGGGCAACATATCTTACTAGATTGCCCGTGTATTAAAGACTAATCGAAACCCAGAACATGTTGGTCTAGTGGTATCTTTCTGGTTCAAGAGGTTTCAAATCATTTTACTTGGGCTGGGCTGGGCTGGACTGGGCTGGGGACTCATCTCATTAAACAAATCGAAAAAATATAATTTAAGTGAGAAGCCGTAAAACATATTCCTCCTATTTATTGGCCACACCCCTCAAGTGAGGCTCTCGAGTAGATTATTTTTAAGAGTGATAAATCACGCTAAATTCTTCTAATTGAAGTAGATTCATTTTGTTTCGTATGTTGTGCTTAAGTGACAATTCAATACTCACATGTTCCTAGTTAACTGGATTTTGGGGCAAAACAAATATGCATTGCACTGATATGGTTGATTCTAAGTCCATTATAATGTGACTTTTCCTTATTTTACAATAAAATTAATGAAAAATTCATTAGAATGAATTTGGCAATGTCATATAACTATTTTGTTTATGAAAATGCTTCTATAAATAATAGTGTCCTTGTATTGTTTATCATCCTGCAGTTTTTGAGAACTAGCTTTCATTTGATTCAGAACTTAGAGGGTAGTATCCAGGCTCAAAGTTTTAGAACTGGCGTCAAACATGGTTCATAGCAGAGCCAATAGTCATTCTTTTGAACTGATAGCACAAGTAATCTACATACTCCCAATATGAATCCCTCCATTGCTTTCATTTTTTATTCAGAATAATCACTTGGATACGAAAATGAATTTTGCTGATGGACGCAATCTCAATTTGGCCATTAGACAGGTTTAATAACTAGGGACGATCTCTGCATATACTCATTTAAGTCGAAAATTTCCAGGACGATGCTGCTGCAGATTTGTTTCGACACATAATGAATGCGGCTCATTGAGGAACCGCGGGTAATGGGGAGAGAGAGGGCAATCAAGCTTCACAGTGGAGCTAATGGCAGCATCCTCCAGCTGTAATCTTGATATCCTTGGCTCCTTATCAACCCAATCCCTCCTCTAAATACATATGTTGCTGCAGAAAGCTCGCTAGTCTTCATACTCGGTCTCTTCATCGTCACCTTCGTTGTTTTCTGCATGGGTCTATCCCTCCACGTTCTCTTAGTCCTCTTCCGTTTCTTCTCTATCTTCTTCCTCGTGTATGTCTTCTTTAACTGACCACGGTTCCTTCGTCACATCAAAGTGACAGGAGTAGGGGGGTGGCGGCGCCTTTCCTCCTAGCGGACTTTGCCACGGTTTCTTCACCACATTAACAATACATATGGTACTTTCATGCTTTTCATGATTAAATCCTTGTATTTTTAATTTATCTAATCAAGTCTTTCTAGTCTCACAAATTTTGTAATCAAGCTTTTTAGATAGCAAATCCTGTCAAATCTAGCTGACTTGTAGGATTCGGGAAACTGTGATCATCCTTGCTAAGCATCTTGTCACCTACAAAGGAAAAGAGTGGTATTAATCAAGCTATGTTCAGGCATGAGATACACCATTTTCTTCAAAAGTCAGGTGATCCTTTTGTGTCAGTTCCTTTATATCTCCTCGTTTGCCGATGGCTTGCCCCACTTTGTTACCTGTCAGTGGCGTGCATGAAGTTTTAAGAGCGAACACTTCTTAACACTCTTGGAGATGACATCGTGCCCAATCGATATAAGATTAGTCGCCACATTGACTCTGTCTACCTCTGTAATTTTCTTTCTCAAGGGCACGTGTTGTGACATCCCGATTTTCCAATTCTGGTTTCAATTAAATAAGTCGGGCATTTCATCTTCGCGTCTATAGCTTTCTTCTCTGAGCTGATCACTCACGAGATAACTAATCTATCAGGTGAAACCGTTAAGGAATCTAAACGCAATAGACTTGAGAATTCGACCAGGAAACGACTGCTCGACCGTACTAATCTGCAAGGGTCATTACGGCACAGACCGATTAGAGACCGGAGATAGGTCGATTCAACAGTAACCATGTAATTCAGTATGGGTGATTCCATCTAATTGCACAATTCTTGTTGATCGGCACTAGACCGATTTCTCTATCGTTTTGGTACCCGTGTCCGTATTTGAAACCTCGAGATTTCTACGACAATCAAGAGTCGCCAATGTGTCGAAGATGCACTTTGTGGCTTGAAAATAATCAACCACAGGTCAATTGCACAGAAAATTCCTAAAAGCTACCCGGTAGATTAGGACGCGCTAAAGTCGCGCCAGATTGAATTTAACCGTGAAATTGAACCCGATTACAGAAATTGGAAGTTCTGTCGAGTCACAATTCATTTTAGGAATGTCGACTCATCTCCAGAAGATTTTTCTACAAACCGAGATTTTTGGCGGAAAAGCAAAGTAATGCCGTTTTTGTTCGGGATTGTCAGAGGGCCATTTTTAATCGAATCTTCGGGATGCAAGTTGGATCATTTGATGGGGAAATGTCATGAGAAGGCCGAGGACACATGGGTTAATTTAATTGAGCTTCAATTGAATGGAATTGATTGAAAATTGATTAAATTAAGTGTACAAGAATTGGACCCCGGCGGAAAAATGAAATGGACCCATTGAAGATTGTTGTGGGGAGAGATTTGAAGTTAGTGGAACATGACATCACTTGATGATGTCATGGTGGGCCAATTTGTTAGATTAAAGAAAGGCAAAAAGAAAAGAAAAAGCCCCCCTTCTTCTCTCTCCTCCCTCTCTTCTTCCTCTCTCCCGTGCGATTCCTCCATGGGCATTTTCTTCTTCTTCTTCTTCGGACATCACCAGAGCAAAGAAGAACCGCCGCAGCCACCACGGGAGCGAGATCCGTCGCTGCTCGTCGCCGTCGTCGGAGTCGTCGCCGTCCACGCCCGCTCGCCGGTGCAACCGATCGATTCGCCGCTCCTCCCCAGCCCAGATTCGAGATCTCGTGCGCGGTGCGCCTCGACCGGGACCAGTCGAGCTCAACGCCGCACGCGCTTGGCCGACGCCCAGCCGTCTCCGTGGCCTCTGCTCGTGCGTCTCGGGGGCTGTTCGGCTAGCTCAGGCCGCGATTCAGCCACCTCCGGCCACCGTGAGGCCCCGTCGTTGGCCGTGCAGCACCGCCGCAGCTCCTCCGCCCCGTTTAGGCCTAAGCCCCGCCCCGGATCCGCCCTTTCCCGGCCTCAACCAGCGGCGAACGAGAGTTGGAAAATGGGTATGGCAGCGGCTATTTGGCCCGTTTTGGCCAGCTTCCCGACCGGAAGCTAGGCCCGCCTTGAGACTATCGACCCGCGTCGTCCTTGTCGTTTGAGCCGTTCGGATCGTTAATCGGGTGAGTTTATCCTCTAATTCTTGCTTAGTGAGTTAATGACGCTTAAGGGGTGTTTAGATTAGTCTAATTAGGTTTATGTGATTAAATTAGATTATTTTAATGTAAATTAGATTAGTTGTATGCTTAGTTTAATGGATGTTTAATTAGGGCTAATTGTATGATTAAATTAGTGTAATCTTGTTTAAGCCCTAATTAATTATTTTTAATTAAATAATTATTTCGAATTTATAAACATTATTTTATTAAATTATATTATTATAATATAATATTTAATTATTTAATTTTCGAATTAAATTTAATTATTTAATAATTTCGAAAATTATGCCGGGATGGCGGTCGTTAGAATTTTCGCGCGATCGCAAAGCAGTGCGATCGGTTTGTGTTAATTGTATGTTTAAATTGAGAAATTGAGTGATTGATGATTATGGTGAATAATTCCAAAAGTGTGGAATTGTGTGAAATTCATGAAGTTGTGGTATTTAACTTGAAAATACCCGGTGTTAGCTTTTAGCACTGTAATTGGTTTGTATGACCAGTTTGAATCGATTGGATTGATTGATTTATTGAATTGAGGTATGAGTTGGTTTATTATTGAATTATCAGCTTTGGCGAGCAAGTGGTTTATATATGTATAAGCTTGTGTGAGCATCATTGTATACTTGTGTGAGCACTTTGTATGTCGGCTTGTGAGAGCAATGATCATTTATCAGCTTATGAGAGCAATGATCGTTTATCAGCTTGTGAGAGCAACGATCCATATATCAGCTTGTGCGAGCTATCATCTATGTATATATCAGCTTGTGTGAGCTACCATCTATATCAGCTTGTGAGAGCATTGCATCCATTTCAGCTTGTGCAAGCCGTAATTGTATTGATGGATGAATAGATGGTATGGTTTAATAGATGATATGAATTGATAGATGTGTGGATCGTATGATATCAATTGGATTGACTGAATTGATAGACCGATGGGTATGTCGGTAGTTTCAGCTGGTGCAA
Organism: Eucalyptus globulus; assembly: GCA_014182545.1. NCBI lineage: Eukaryota > Viridiplantae > Streptophyta > Magnoliopsida > Myrtales > Myrtaceae > Eucalyptus > Eucalyptus globulus. The sequence continues at coordinate 6,348,222 of CM024723.1, read as the reverse complement.
GCATTGTTTGAATATGAATTGTACTGACGTGCAGGAAAGGGACTGAGGCGAGGTAAGTCCTCTATTCTATTTGTGTGGCTAGAGCGCCCTGAGGCGTATTTTCTCCCTAATTGAGTTTTAGATGGTAGGACTCGCTGAGATGTAGTCTCATCCCGGTTGTGGGATAATATTTCAGGTCCCTAGATGACAGTCGTGGAGGACCGGAAGTCCTGGAGTTCGGAAGGTGGAGGCTGAAGAATCGCGAACGTGTCGACAAGTTGGTCATAGGACAGTTCCCTAGTTGTTGAGCTTGTCTATTTTGTAGACAATCCAGTGTTGTATATAAACCTATGTGTTTATAAGAAAGCTTGTTTGGTTGTGATTGATTGCCTGCTTTTCTATCCCAAGTTTAATGTTGTCAGGGGATTTGTTTCGCTTCCGCATGTGCGTAATAAAATGAATGGGTCGGCGATGTGTCCTGGGAAGTCGCATTTGTATCGACCAGAGTGGGATGTTCGCGCGCTCGGAGGATCGGGGCGTGACACGTGTGGAGCTGATTGGTCTCTGCCATGCTATTGGGTTTATGTAATCTACATTAAGTACAACATCATACGTTAGCATGTGAATGAATAGTGCGGAGTTAGAACAAATGGGACCCGATGGCAATCCTCCCTTATTAAATCGTATCTCAAAGGTGTGAATATTTCAAGGCAGTCTTTCGACTCGGTTTGCACAGAAAATGGCTTCTCTGAGCATCTATAAAATTCAAGGCTTTATTCCTCCACTAGATCATCGGGATTTGTCTTGCCACCTCATGTGCATTCTGAAGTCACAAGTTTTTATTTTTTATTTTTTGAAATGTATTGAAATTTTTGACTTCGACAAATTTTGGAGGGATAGTGCAGAAGCCCAGCCTTCAAAGAGATTTGATCATAGGGCAAATTTGATGTGCTTTCGCATGCTCTCAAAACATGAAAATTTCTCATGAACTTGCAATTTATTGAAAGGAACGAGTTATATTATTGAGAATGAGAAATAGAAATCTAAGAAAGTAAGAAAGACTCCTATGTAGAGGAATGCAGATAATTAAACATGCCCCTACTCTGGGCAATTCGAACTCATTCTATCATCCAAATCCTCATCAATGACAATGGCAGTATCATTGGTTGCTTGGACATTTTTATCACCTTGAGCTTTGCCGGTCGAATTAACATTGGTGGGCTTTACCCGGTTCATTGGGTTTGACCTTGGAGGAGGACGTAGAGTCGCAAATACCTTCTCCAGCTTATCCACGCGATCTGACAAACGTTGCACTACATTGTTCAACTCGTTCATTCGACGTCCGAGGGGTGTCATCCCGTCGCTCTTTCCTTCGAGCGCCAACTTCTTGGTCATTTCTTCGACGCAATCTGACAAGTATTGCTTGATCAAGATTGGGAGACGATGTAATATATAAGAATGACAAAGAAGATAGAACACTTACAGGGATAGCGAGGGTAGAAAGATACAAAAACATGCACATGTACATGTGAGGTTTAACTCCTAAAAGTGGAAAATTCAATAATCAAAATAGTAAATAAATTACTCAGAAGATTGAAGAACCTGAAATGCATGAAAAAGCAGGAATGAATGTGTATTTGACACTCAACTGAGACAAGGATTGTGCAAATTTAGACTTAGAAAACAAACATGCGATGACAAATGCATTTATTAATGAAAATGTTGATGAATTTGACTAATGGATGACCTAAGCTATTTTGAGATAACTAAGATGTAATGTCGATTCATTCTTTGTTGTGTTTTCTTTTTAATGAGATGAACTCCCTAAATGCAATATGGACACGACTCAGATAATGCTATGATTATATGCACTAATCTAACATGCATCGATGAAATAACATAAAGTCCTAAATGTCATGCTTGCTATGCTATAATGAATTAACTATATGCAGTGATACGCGATCAATTCCTAAAGCTAGCGATATGATATGCCGAGAATGCTATGACATAAGATAGAATTAATCATGGACTAATCCTAGGATGCAAGTTATATGAAATGCTTTTTCTTTGTATTATATTTATGTTAACGAAAACAGCAAATTATATCCTAGGACCCTACATGTGACATACTGACTTTTGCTCAACGAATATCAACTTAGTGATGCAATGCTGACTTTTTTCATATTTCTCTTTTTACGATGTGCAATATGAATAATGCATGAAATGCAATGACTAATTATTCCAATATTCAACACATAATTATCAAAAATGTGATTTTAATGTGATTTTCTAGATGACGCAAATTACGTGATATAAAACACAAGTAACATTCTTTTTCTCTTTTGTTTTCGATTAGTAAAAACCATGAACTACCCTAAATCTACGGATACCTCTTAACACTAAAATGCCTTGCCCTAGATAAGAAGTTATGAACTTGCGCAAAACTCTAAATATGTACAAGACAATGACAAACAATGTCGATGTATTGAAATACATGTTATGGTTAGAATTAATCACATCATTGATTAGAGTTCGATCTTAGTGCCTAAAGGTTCAAAAGGAAAGGATCGGATCAAATTGTGATAGCATAAGCTTCTATTAACTAATTACATGCATTTAAAAACCATATATTAAAATGAATTTAGACAAACCCAGCTTACCTTGAGCAAAGATTAACCTAAGACAATCGGAGCGAGGAAAGGTGTAACGCCTTCTGGTGGGTATTGGCAAGAGAGTATAGCTGGTGAAGCTATGGCAGCGAGGATTGACGACCGTTGTTCAATGCCGGAGTTTGCAAAAGGGGCTTGCCGGGGGAACTAGCGACTCTTGAACGTCATGGCAAGGACGGATGTTAGCTAGAAACGCCACAGACAATTACCAATATCGCTAAATGACCACCGGTGCCGAGCTGCTTTGCCAGGAAACCTGAAAGCTTGCAAGGAGGTCTAGAAGACCTACTGGGATAACTGGCCGTGGCTAGATTCGCTGGACTTCTCGGCCTAGCTGCTGTGCGTGATAGTGAGGCTCGTCAGCGACCCGACATCATGTCGGTCACTGCGCCTGGAAGTCGCGGCTGAGCAAGGCGGATGCGCAGCGGAGCTGACGTCAGCATTGATGAGATGAATGACAACGTCAGGGCAACGTCGCGGATGGAGAGTAGGATATGGTGGCTTGGCTTACGGAGTGGTGGTGGGCGGCGGAGTGCGGAGGAGAGCAACCGCGGATGAAGATTTGCTCTTGAAATGATGATACCCACGGACGCTAGATGCTGATCACAACTTTTTCATTCAAACCTCTTTAACATCCGGGAGATGATATCGCATTTCTATGGAAAAATTTCCCAACAGCCCGTACGTCAATTGTGGGAAAAGAGATCACATCCGCTGATTTTATCATCTGTTGAGTAGGTCACTCCCAATTGGAGAGGCCAATGCAATTATGTATATCTGTAGTAGAATATGTATAGTAGTGAGTGTGTAAAAGAAAAAGAGAAAAAAAATCAAAAGAGAAAAAAAAAATATCAAAAAAGATGGGGAGATAAATCAACGTGATTTTCACATCTAGAAAATCAAGGGAGATTGGAAAAGAAATCAAAGTGATATTCTCATATATACAAAATCACGAGAGATTAGGAGATAAATCTACGTGATTTTATATCGTATAATTCCTATTTGGGATTGTATTTGCTCCTATGAATAGGAGTCCTCCTCAACGGAGAAGATGTGACACAGAAAGAATATCAGAGAGCGTAGCGGAAGAAACAGTTTTCTTCTTCCAAGAAAAAGAGTTATCTTTGAGTGAGTTATCCAGTTTGTAAGGGGTTCAGATCCACAAATTGAAGAACAGAGAGAGATCCAACTTTGGGTGCAGTTGTATCCCATTATTTATTATAGTGGAAGTTTGAAGTGGACTACGGTCCTGTGGTTTTTCCCTTCGCCTTGGAGGGTTTTCCACGTTAAAATTCTGGTGTTATTTATTATTCGTCTTTACTGCTTTCAGTTAGTATTTTATCTTATTTAATTTTCACAGAAGTAGTAGCAGGCAAAATTTTCTGGAACTTCTCCACAAATATTTTTTCCCAACAAGTGGTATCAGAGCGAGGTTACTCTATTTATTATTTTTCTATGCAGAATTAAATGGAGTAAAATTTTGGCAATATGATAAAATTGACTGCATTCAATTATGCAATCTGGAAACCAAAGATGGAGGATCTGCTATACATTAAAGATCTTTAGAGGCCAATTGTGATACAGACGGAGGTACCAGTACCAGCATCCGATGAGTCAGATCCTGTAGCGGAAGCCAAATTGGCATCATCTTCTGGTGGCAAACCAACGACAATGTTTGATAGCGAATGGATGGTGCTCAATCGGAAGTGTGCCGCTCAAATCCGACAATGGATTGATAAGAGTATTTTTCAAAAATTTTCTAATGAACATGATGCTGGTGTTCTTTGGCAAAAATTAGAGAAGATGTACGCAAGAACAAAGGCACAAAATAAAGCAAATCACATGCGGCGGCTCGTGAATCTGAAATACAAAGACGGGAGCAGTGTCTCGGAACACATGAGTGAGTTCCAAGGTATAGTAGACCAACTCAATTCTATGAAGATAACATTAGATGATGAATTGCAGGCATTACTGCTGCTTAGCTCTTTGCCAAATAGTTGGGACACACTTGTTGTATCAGTCAGCAACTCGGCTCCTGACGGCAAGCTTACCATGGACGTGGTAAAAGATAGAATGTTGAATGAAGAATCCTGGCGAAAAGAGAGTGGAGTCAACCCTGCGTCCGAGGCTCTTGTCATTAATCGACAAGAAAATCAAGAATAGAGAGGGAGAAGCAAAAGTCGAAACTTTCGGAATCAGCAACGAGGAAGGTCCCAATCCAACTTCAGACGAGACAAGAAGTGCCATCATTGTGGTAAACTGGGACACTTCATCCGAGAATGCAGAAAGCTAAAGGCGGAGAAATCAAAAAGTCATAACGTCAACAAAGCTAACGAGAACCAAACGAATGACACTGCAAATATTGCGGATGAGGTGATCATTATTCAAAGTGATGATTTCATTAATCTTGCATCCCAAGATTCGACATGGGTAGTTGATTAAGGCGCATCCTACCATGTCACGGCTCATCAAGATCTTTTTACTTCTTATACCACTGGTGATTTTGGACTCGTAAAGATGGGAAACGAAGGTACGTCCAAAATTATTGGTATGGGTAATATTTATTTGGAGACTAATGTTGGATGTAGGCTACTACTCAAAGATGTGAGACATGTTCCGGACATACGCCACAATCTTATATCTGCCGGCAAGCTTGATGATGAAGGCTACATCAATTTCTTTAGTGATGAAAAATGGAAGCTCAGCAAAGGTAATTTGGTGATAGCCAAAGGAGAAAAGACTAACTCTCTCTATATCACATAATTCAAGCCGTGTAGAGGAGAGGTGAATGTAACCGGAAAAGGAGTCACCACCGAGTTATGGCATAAGCGACTCGAACACATGAGTGAGAAAGGACTTAAAATTCTCACTAGAAAGCAACTTCTACCCAGAATAAAAGGTACACCGTTAAATACTTGTGTCGATTGCATTATGGGAAAACAACATAGAGTAGCATTTCACAATTCCCCACCATCTAGAAAAGCTGAAATTTTAGATCTGATACATACTGATGTATGCACAATGCAAACTAGGACACTTGGAGGTGCATTTTATTTTGTAACATTTATTGATGACCACTCTAGAAAGGTGTGGGCATTTGCTTTGAAAACTAAAGATCGAGTGCAGGAAATCTTCAAGCAATTTCATATGAAGGTTGAAAGAGAAACAGGCAAGCAATTGAAGTGTGTACGCTCTAACAACGGTGGTGAATACCGAGGACCTTTTGAAGATTATTGCAAAAACCTTGGGATCAAACTAGAAAGATCCGTACCTAAAACACCTCAACACAACGGTGTTGCTGACAAACACTTTTGGGGTGAGGCAATGAGAACGGCGGTTGATTTAATCAACCTATCACCTTCAGCTCCACTTAACGGTGATGTACCACAAAGTGTCTGGACTGGTAAGGATATTTCTTATGGCCACTTGAAGGTGTTCGGCTGTAGAGCATTTGTTCACATTCCAAGGGATGAGAGATCAAAGCTTGATGGAAAATCAAAGCAATGTATTTTTTTGGGATACGCACATGAAGAATTCGGTTACAGACTCTGGGATCCCGTTAACCGGAAAATAGTCAGAAGTAGAGACGTGGTATTTCTTGAAGATCAGACAATTGAGGACTTCGAGAAGCATGAGAAATCTCCATCAACAGACGAATACCCAGTTGATCTTGGCCCAGTCGCTCCTCCTATCAACAAGCAAGCGGAATCTAGGATTGAAGGTATGACTACTTCAACTGAACTTGAACCAATTGTTGAACAGGTCCCATCAGAACCTCAATTGAGGAGATCAACTCGTGAACGACAATCTAGTCGTAGATATTCTCCCAATGAGTATGTGATGCTCACTGACCGGGGAGAACCAGAGAACTACCAAGAAGCTATATACCACAAGCATAAAGAGGAGTGGTTAAAAGCTATGCAGGAGGAGATGAAATCCTTAGACGAAAATCATACTTATGATTTAGTCAAGTTGCCGCAAGGAAGAAAAGCTCTCAAAAACAAGTCGGTGTTCAGATTAAAGACTGAAGAAGGTAACTCACAGCCACAATACAAAGCAAGGTTGGTTGTGAAGGGATTCGCTCAGAAGAAAGATATTGACTTTGATGAGGTATTTTCTCCTATAGTTAAAATGTCCTCTATTCGAGTTGTTCTTGGCTTGGCAACAAGCTTGAACTTGGAGATCGAGCAACTTGACGTGAAGACCGCGTTTTTACATGGAGATATAAATTAGGAGATCTACATGGATCAGCCAGAAGGTTTCAAAATCAAAGGCAAAGAAAATCTTGTGTGTAGATTGAGGAAGAGTCTTTATGGGCTCAAGCAGGCACCAAGATAGTGATACAGAAAATTCGATTCCTTCATGGAAGAAAACGGGTTCAACAAAACCACTGCTGATCACTACGTTTTCGTCAAGAAATTTACTGATGGTAATTTCCTCATTCTTTTGCTTTACGTTGATGACATACTAATTGTTGGCCAGGATAAAAGCAAGATCAACAACTTAAAGAAGGAATTGAGCAAGTGCTTTGCGATGAAGGACTTGGGACCCGCAAAACAAATTCTTGGGATGGAAATCCTACGAGACAGGCAGAATCGTAAACTCTGGTTATCTCAATAACGGTATGTTAATAAAGTTCTTGAAAGATTTAATATGAATAAATCCAAAGCAGTTTGTTCTCCACTTGCAAATCATTTTAAACTTAGCTTAGAGCAGTAACCAAAAAGTGAGACAGAAAAGAAAGAAATGGAAAAAGTCCCTTATGCATCGGCGGTTGGCAGTCTAATGTACGCGATGGTATGTACGAGGCCTGATATCGCGTATGCAGTTGGTGTGGTAAGTAGATTTCTATCTAATCCTGGTAAGGAACATTGGGCAACAGTCAAATGGATATTTAGGTATCTTCGTGGTACATCTAATAACTGCATATGTTTTGATGATGGTAAAACTGTGTTAGAAGGTTTTTCGGATTCAGACATGGCAGGGGACGTGGACTCAAGAAAGTCTACATCCGGATATCTAATGACTTTTGCAGGGGGAGCAGTTTCATGGCAATCTCGACTACAAAAATGCGTTGCCCTATCTAGTGCTGAAGCAAAGTATATTGCAATAACAGAAGCATGTAAAGAACTCTTGTGGATGAAGAAGTTTCTACAAGAAGAGGGCCACAACCAAGAGGAGTATATCTTGTATTCAGATAGTCAAAGCGCAATACACCTCAGCAAAAATGCAACTTTCCACTCCCGATCCAAACACATTGACATCAGATATCATTGGATACGTGATGTGTTGGAAGAAAAAGCCCTACAGCTAAAGAAGATACACATTGACAAGAATGGCTCAGATATGATGACAAAATCCCTATCTACAGTGAAGATGCAAGCCTGTCGAACTTTTGCAGGTTGGACACCTTCTCCAAATTGCTCGTGAGGGGGAGATTTGTTGAGTAGGTCACTCCCAATTGGAGAGGCCAATGCAATTATGTATATCTGTAGTAGAATATGTATAATAGTGAGTGTGTAAAAGAAAAAGAGAAAAAAAAAATATCAAAAGAGATGGGGAGATAAATCAACGTGATTTTCACATCTAGAAAATCAAGGGAGATTGGAAAAGAAATCAAAGTGATATTCTCATATATACAAAATCACGAGAGATTAAGAGATAAATCTACGTGATTTTTATATCGTATAATTCCTATTTGGGATTGTATTTGCTCCTATGAATAGGAGTCCTTCTCAACGGAGAAGATGTGACACGAAAAGAATATCAGAGAGTAGCGGAAGAAACAGTTTTCTTCTTCCAAGAAAAAAAGTTATCTTTGAGTGAGTTATCCAGTTTGTGAGGGGTTCAGATCCACAAATTGAAGAACAGAGAGAGATCCACCTTTGGGTGCAGTTGTATCCCATTATTTATTATAGTGAAAGTTTGAAGTGGACTACGGTCCCGTGGTTTTTCCCTTCGCCTTGGAGGGTTTTCCACGTTAAAATTTGGTGTTATTTATTATTCGTCTTTACTGCTTTCAGTTAGTATTTTATCCTATTTAATTTTCACAGAAGTAGTAGCGGGAAAAATTTTCTGGAACTTCTCCACAAATATTTTTTCCCAACATCATCTTCCTTAGGGAAAAATTCAATGGCTCAATCTCTAGTTGCCTTCTAACCAATGATCGATCACCGAAATCTGAGTCTTCATCCCATCTCAAAAATCTCTTCCGTTTTGCTAGCCCGTTATCAGATTGCCACCGAATTGATCTCTTTAGCGTTACCAAATTCCGCTGTTTCCTCTCTAGCTGTTAAAATTCTCGATTTGCCGATCGCAATTGCCTTTCTCTCCTTTCGAATTATTGACCGAGGCAGAGCTCGTGACGGTCAGCTATTTATGGGAGATGATCCTACGTGCGCTTGTCCGTGCATCAGTCCATGGTAGCATCGAAGGGAAGTCACATGATGACTTAAGCAAAAAGAATGCAAATGTGAATGATGCAAGTGACATTTTTATTGTTTTTAGGAATCGGGCCAACTCCCAATTTTCTTATGCAACCTAAATAGCTAAATAAGTTACTAAAATTTAGATGTCAACAATCTAACAACCTAATTGACACCTAAATTTCCCTTTTACTCAATCTTCTAACGAGATAAATATGATTTCTTGGAACTAGCCGAAAATAAAGTAATGCGTCATAGATTTCATTTCATTGAAAGGCAATCGATGACACATGCCATTCACGCAAGCATGATTCTCGAATAATGTGGCAAGTCAAATGGGGCCACGCCTCACACATGAGGTTGATTGTGTACCTTTGAGATATGCATGAGACTGTGAATTAGATGGAGATGATTATTGACACTATTCATTTAGGTTTTAAATTACATAGAAAATTAGAGATTGATATTAACCCCTAGCAAAAATAACTTTCATTCAACTACAATGCATAACTAGTATAAATTAAAACTTTAATTTTTTAAAAATATTTATAAAAAAAAAAAAAAAGAAGAGGAAGAGGGCCGGGCCTGGGCTGGCCCGCCCCCTCTTCCTTTTTTATCTTTCCCTCCTTCTTCCCCCTCGGGCCAGCCTACCTATCCCTTTTGCCAGCCCGGCCCCCTTCTCTTCTTCTCCTTCTCCCTTCCCTGCTCGGCTTGGACGGTAGCTCGGCGACAAGGGCAGAAGGACGACGCAAACGAGGATTGTCGCACGCAACGCGGTCAAGACGGGCTGGCCAACAACGGCTGGCGTCAGACACGGGGCTTGGAAGAGAGACAGACAGAGAGCCGTAGTGAAAGGGAGAGAGAACTAGAGTCCCGGCCAACTTCCGGTGGTGGCCGCGCCGAGTCCCGGCCAACTTCTACCCCTCCTCCGCCTCGAAAAAGTGGTAAGACCCGGCTGCTCTTTCTTTTTCTTATTTTTTCGATTTGGGTCAATTCCTCGAGGATCCCGGCTCGGAGGCGCGCGAGGGGAACAGACGTGGCCCGATCTATGGATCTCGCCCACCATTCGCCGCCGCCGAGCCGGGTAGAGAGCACCACCAACGGCCCCCTTTTGCCCTGCTTTGTGCCCTGTTTCGGCTCGTCAGACCGGGCTTCGTCGTGGTACGATTCGTGCGAGTCCCAGCCCCCATCTATGTCGTGCTAAGCTTCATTTCGATCTCTGCTTATCGATTGCTAAGCGTCTCGGCGCGGTTTGACTCTCAGTTAATTCAACAGTCTCCCTTCGGTCGACGCCCGTCATGTGTTTGTGAAAATGCCCGAACCGAGTTATGTAGATTTTCCAGGATTTTGGTCTGGTTCTAAGTGTTTGTTGGTTATTTGACATGTTTGTGGACTTTCATTGTCATCTGTGGAGTCATGCGCTGTTTCTTTTGCGTGTCGTGTGTGCATCCCGGGGGACGGTCCTTTGATTGAGCCAAAGTCGGATACGAGACGGCTCATGGCCGTTCGTCTCTTCTGTTCAGACGAAGAGAAAGCAAAAGAGAGGGTAAAGTTGGAGTAGTCGATTCCGCGAAGAAAATTCATGAAATTGTTTAAAAATAAATTAATTAATAAAAATCATAAAAATATTTAAAAAATAGAAAAATTTATAAGATATTAAAGAAAATTCATAAAAATTTTAAAAATTCAAAAAAAAAAAATTAAAATTTGGAAAATTCGAAAATTCATAAAAAAAAAAAAAAAATTAGAAAATTCCAAAAAAAGTTAGAATTCCTCAAAAAGCTTTAAAATATTTTTTTGGATGATCTTCTCTTAAAAAGAGGGAGCCTTTTTTTTTTTTTAATCTAAAATTTTGTTCAAATGTCCTTAAAGACGAATGGCTTGATTGTGCACTTTGTATGTTGATTATGGTTTCCCTTAAGCTTACTTAGAGGCGGCATGCTCCTTATTTGACAATGCTAGATTCTTGCTCTCCCAATGTAAATTATTCAATGTTATTTTGGTTGCCGATTGTTATGTTAATGATTGTGTATTCGCATAGTTACCTCACATATTAGTAGGTCTAAAATTAATCTAGACTGCTCGAAATGAACAAGATAGGTACTAAAAGGATACTAATTGTTTAATTAGTGCAATCAAGTCCTCAGCCTTAGACTTTCTAATTGCGTAAGAAGTGAGGTACACTCATATGCCTCACTTGATTTCCAAGCCGATCTCAACAGACTAATGGCAACTTCTCATTAGAAAATTTTTAAAAACACACTAATGTCGCGCGAGATATGAGCTTGAGAAAAGCCACGCCTAATCATGGCCATGAGCCTGTCTTTTAGACAATATCCCTAAACCTATTTTCTCTCCCAAGAGGTAGGTTGTGACAAGAACCAAAGCCAAAGGAAGGTGTTTTTGGTGTGTCCTTGAGCAAGGTTTCGACCATCTAGAAACATGAACTATTAGACTTCAAATGTCTTGATGGAGTCAAATATGATCCATTACATGCCATTAATTTAAAGCTTTGTGGAAATAGATATGTATGACTTTGGTTGGTATGTGACTTTTGTTTTACCTAGCTATCCATATGGAAGCCGGACCTCCACATGAAGTTAACAAAAAAATGAACTTCCGTCAAGATTTCAAAAGAATGTGTTAGTTAATGAAAATTGTGACTTCATGAGATTCCTCGGTCGGAATGAAGATTGTCTATCTCTGACCACACCAGTGAGCTGCATTCAATGACCAATGATATCGTCTATTTGTTACGTCCAAAAAGTAAAAAGGAAAATAATTAGATAGTGAGAAATCATTGAAGAATTTACACAATTACTTATCTTGTCTCAATCAATACTTATATATTGAATGAGATTCTTATAACTTATTGAAGCATTGACAAGATATATATTGGATGATCTGAGAAGATGTTTTCTCCAACATCAAAATTGGTGCAACCCAATTGAAGGAAATGAATCAATTATTCAACACATAACTTTAACCTTGCCCACATTTGCATGCGTTTCTGAGCGTAAGCGAGATATTGAGACAAAAGACGCCCAATCATGAATCAAAATGCAAAATGTGATTTTTAACTTTTTGGTGGCCGGAGTGCAAAAATGCAATATTGTGATTGACGTACTACATAGAAAACTTCATTTCCTATGTCAAGTTAAATCCAACGCATATGCTTTTATGAAAATTATAACTAATTTACCTTAAATTCATTTCTTCTCCCAAATTAATTACCTTAAACCCAAACAAATCTTGACACCGATTATGTTATTTCCTCTCAAATTTGTATCCTAATTCCTACACTAAACTACCTAGTAATGGTTTATAACCTCATGCGGTCCTAGGAGTAGACAAGACTTGCGCGAGGTTTTTTTCACCCGCTAAAGGAAGCAAGACCAACCCTTTCATGCTGAGATGTAATGTGGTTTATAAGTTTGGGCAGGTTTTTATCTTTTAGGCCAAGATTCACTTTATAAAGTTTGGCATCACTAGGTTGAGAACCATCGAGGAATCGATCACCCATAGTTCAAATTGAAACTTTGACCAAAAACAAACACGTTGATGATCTACACTCCAACAGGTGAGCTGCCTATAAAAGAACATGCAGTTAGTGTAACTTGGATGTGTAGTCCCAGTTGGGGCTTCAAACACAAATGATTTATAAATGAAATATTCCATTATGAAAATGTTGATCATTCACAAGTTTAATTGCTTTCTTCAGCAACTAATACGTACAATACGACTAATTTTCAACGATGTAAAACATAATCTCTACAATTAATTTCCAATGACATAATTTTTCCATACCAAAGATTGCAACAATTGTTGATGGGCAGCTCAAGAAAAGATACAAAGCTGAAACCGAAATACGTTCGAACTCAATATAGCTTATCTAATTTATAGATAAAACGGAGATAATTGTCAACTGATCTAAAATTTGAACTGTTGAATGTACAAGTGCTTTAATGGTAAGTATTCTGATAGATAACTACCGCTGACTTTATTGTTTAATAGGTTTATAGATCCAACCCATTTGGATTTTTGTACTTTTCATCTTGATGATGATCCGAGGAGTATTATGTACAATCTGACAACTGTACAGGTGAACCACTTCTGGTGGCCCAAACAATCAAAATATCAGGGATAAATAGGCATTATTTCACAATAGCTCCCAAATTTGAAAATGTATCGGAGCTCTGATACCGTTGCACAATAAATCCTGCGCTCTGAAAAATTACGGGTTAATTCTTGAATTTTGATTTTTTCTGCAATGGCTAATTTTTTTAATCTACATCTCCATTAAGTTTGTTACTTGAGTATGGATTAAATTATTTCTCTTTACAAACTTAACCGTATTATTGTTAACTTCATTAGTCATACATCATTTCTATTTTCTTAACTTCATTCACCATGTAGTAGAGATTATTCTAGTCAAGAAAAATGTGCAAGTCCCTATTCAGGGACGTTTAATTTGCGATGCAGAGGGAAAAAAATAGTGACAAAAACAAAAATCAAAGCTCAAGAGGATAATATGTAACTTCTAAAAATCAGTGCTATTGTGCAACGCAGTCATAGTTTGGGAAAGTAATTTACGCCTAATATATACAATACAGCTAATTTCCAACGCCACAAAGCATTCCTCTATGGTTAATTTGCAATGACATGAGTGTTTTCTCTTATTAAATGCATGTGTATCGTTAGATTATCGTAGTTGCTATGAAAATATTATCGATAGTCATAAAAACTCATGATTATGTTAAATCGATGCATATACACCACATTGAAATGAATACTAGAAATATAAGCAAGGGGGAAACATAATCAATTGAGAAGAGTAGGTTGACACAACTCTATAATTGCCAGGAGCATAATGTAATCAACCCTATGAACCATGTCAAATGACAACACTCAAACAATATAATTTAAACTAACATTGTATTACTTATTGCAATAAATGCCACCAATGGTGGAAATATGAAGATTCTAACATTTTTTGCTTCAAGTCGGGATTGACATCGAGGCTACTTAGGTTAGGAGGGGGAAAGGTAGGCAACTTTTTGAGAATGTCGCAGTGTAGCAAATCCAGAGTCTGAAGGCGTGGCATGAACCGTATTTCTAACGGAAGGCTAGAAATATGAGTACCTCGAAGCCTCAGTTCTCTGAGAGAATATAGGTGCACAATATCACTTAAAAGGACTCCCTCCAAACTCCTGCACCAGGAGGCATGTAATTTTTCCAGGGAAAACAACCTTCCAATATAACGAGGAAATTTTCTTACGAAACAAGAATCCATTTTCAGCACTTTCAATTTCCACAGGTTTATAGTTGAATCGGGCAAATTCGAAATACCCGTACCTGAAATATCCAACTCTTCTAATGATTGCCTCAATTTGCCAATGGATTCCGGAAGCTTTCCAAGCCCACGACAGTCCTTCAAAGACAAGCGTCTAGGATGTCCCAAGTCTCCTATTGACTCAGGGAGTTCAAGAATTTTCGCGTTATCCAAGGCTAGCTCCGAAAGAGCTTTAAGTTCACAAACTGAACCAGGAAAACGAACCAATGACAAGCAATTAGTGGCACTAAGAATTTGCAGTCGAACCAATTTGCCTATCGATGCAGGAAGTTCTCGTATGGAAGTGCCATCAATCAGGAGCTCTTCCAAAGCATTCATCCCACCCATTTCCGCTGGCAACATGCTAAGTTCAGAGCAAAACTTCAAATTCAAGGTAACCAAGGGCTTCAAATTATTAATTGAAGGATCTAAATGAACCAATCGAGAACATCGCTCAAGGATCAGTATCTCCAAATTTGGGCAACAAGAGAAGCTGGGGGTAACTAATAGGTCCGTACAACCTGTAAGATTCAAGACTTTCAAACGCTCCATCTGCAAAACAGGGGAAAATAGTTCATATGACGTAGAACTCTCAATGTACTTAAGGGCAAACACGAAGACAACAACAAATGAGCTATAAACCCACCTTTATTCTATTCCAACCTCCCCAGGACTTTGTAACCTTACTCCAAGAAAGATCAAGAATGACTAGGTTCTCATTTTTCTCTAAATGCATGCTGATCGCATCTTGAGGGCACCCTTGCCACTGAAGCCACCAAACGTTCAACAAGGCACCTGCAAATTGTCTACCAATATTGGCACGACCCAAGCTGAGAAAAGTCGTGCTCGGCAGGATCACACAGCCTGCCTCTTTAGTTTCCAGGTGGTCTCTTTTCTGTATGAAGGACCAAAAAAGTCAACAAAAGAAACGTGAAAGTCATCAGACAATGAAATAGTAACTATGGATGCCTAAATTCCCATGAGGTAAAGAAAATCGAAAAACATATAGAAGCTCAAATGCTACTTTTTCCCCCAACGTACCCTTTTCCCCTTCTTCCTGTCCTGGGCTATGGCAGGACCGTACAATCCAGCACCTGTTCCTGGATCGTGGAAACGTTCGTGGACAATCTCCCTGGCAAGGCACCTTAGCATGCTGTGCATGCCTAATTTATTTTCGTTCATTTCTATTAGGGACATTCGACAAAGGACACTGACTTCCTTACGACGATTATAATGATGAGGCCAAATGCTCGGACGAGGAAGCTGATTCCACATGAGTGAGGCAATCCGACAATCCACATCTGGGGGAAAACTTGCAAGATTAAGATACATCAGCTTTAGATCTTCACCTAAAGTATCATAAATTATACTCAGAATCTTCTGGTGATCTTTCTGAAATTGTTGCATGAGATCTTTGAATTTAATCCATTCTTCCAGTCCTTTATATTGCAAAAAAGAACCAAAAACTTTGACAAGTAGTGGAAGTCCCTTCGCAGCCTTCACTATTTCGATTGCAATTTTAACATAAGATCGTAGTTCATCGCTCTTTCCGGTTGCAGCATACTGCCAGAAAAAGTTGAAAGCTCGATTATCATCCATCGGATTAACATTGTAAGTATGAGCCAACCCTCGAGCAACAAGCCCTTGAAGAACTCCGCTTTCTTTTGAGGTGACAATTACTCTACTTCCACAACCAAACCAATCAAGCTTAGCTCCTACAAACTCCTTGAGGAGGGATGCCTTCTCCACATCATCAAGAACAATAAGAACTTTCATACTCCTAAATATCTCTTTCAAAAATCCTACTCCTTCAAAAGCAGAAGCAACCTCATGCTCTCTTTTTAAAATATTACAGATCAACTTGGTTTGAAGATAGTGAACACCTCCAGGTTGCTGCGTTGTTTCTTCAATCTCAGCAAGAAAACTGCAAGCGTCAAAGCGAAGGGATATCTTATCATATATGATCTTGGCAAGAGCAGTCTTTCCAATGCCATCTCTCCCATGGATTCCAACAATTCGTACATCGCTTACTTCCAGTTCCAATAATTCCATTATTTTCGATTCTTGACTGTCTTCAAGCTCCTATAAAGGTACTTAAGTTTAGGAGAATGTTAGATAAGAAGAGAAGTGAAGAAATATACAGATGTGGCACTGTAAGTTCCAGATGAAAATGCCATTCTCTGAGACATGTGCTTTGATTGTGCCTGCCAATCAATTATATGCCTTGCTAGTTGAGATGTTGTAACTAAATATTTAGCTGACACAGAAGACAGGTTGTTGAAGATAAACTCCTCTGAAGTTCCTCCACACAATTATTCACTACATGCATCTCATTTAAGCTAAAGATACGTGCTGTCTCTATTATGGAAAAATCTAGTAAGCAAACTGGCTTACTAAACATTAAAAAAGCCTAATCTGGCTTAACGCACACCCGTTTCTTGTCCTTTGCAAAAGGAAGCACAGAAAGGTGATGGCCAGCCTTATCAGAGAGCATCTCCGAGTTGCCACAGTGATAAATTAAGCAGGAGTTTACCATGAGATCTCATTTAGATGTTCAAGATCCATAATGGCTATAATCAAGGGTAATTAGCTACTGAAAAAATTGAAGTATATGCAAGCTACTTCAGAGTTCAGACGATGACTTGCATTATCTTGGAGGTTCAGTTCATGCGTTTGCCTTCCTTTTTATATCATATTCTAACTTTACAACGACTGTAAAAATGACGTAAAAATATTTCGTGGTAATTAGACTTTTTATCTATTTGATGTAAAACACACTCAAGCTGAAACTAACTTCATCAACAGTTACAGTCTTTAGGAGAGAGTACTCGAGAAGAGAGGAGAATGGGAGCAAAGAAATATACCGAGGTCCTGTCAGATAACATGGGATTATCACCAGTGGACAGATCCTCAGACACATGATTGTGTGCTATCATCAGCTTAAACAAAATTTCTCCAACGATGGCTGTGATAAGTTCCTCTTCACTGCCAAGGCAAAAAAAAATCTCAGTTCCAAACCATTAAAAGATCACTGAAACTTCAAGTGGCTCATAAAAATGTTAACCCAACGCACTACATAATGAAACGGCAATCAATGTGCTAAAAGATCACTGAAACTTAATGCAGAACATAATTTACCTGATGCAAAGATATAAACATACACACTGATGTTCAGTAACTGTGTGAACATTGGATAATGCCATTGCAGCAAGTACTTGGTCCAAACAATGGATTATATTCTCACAGTTTGCCATCGAGTGAAAATATCACTCAACCACGAGTTGAATTACAGAATTACACGATTATGTGGCTGAACAGAATGAAGTTTTAAAGATAGTTCACTGAGCCAAACTCAGATATGTAGTGTAAACAGGGTCAATTCGAGAGAAAGATTTGGCCTGAAAAAGGAAGAAGATGGAATTGAATATGTTAACCCAGTTAATTCCCATCAATAATTTCCTCTTTTTTTCTCTAGTTTAGTCCCCATAAAGCTTTGAAACAGGCTCGGTAACAATCATAAACCCAAGCAAGTGAGCAAAACAATTTAGAGTACACCAGAGTCAACCAATATTTGCTTTTTTTGCTGGGAAAATGTCGTTGGGCTTCCTTTTCCTGACATTCTCGACATTACCTCCATCGGTTGAGCAAATAAATCAGAAGAAACCTACAAGAAAAGAAGACAGATGTAATGCAACATACCTTTCATATGAGCTTAGTTCCCATCCCTTGACTTTACCAGCCCCCACAAGAGCCTTCTTCCACAGCTTGACTTTCTCATCGCCGAATCTCTGCTTGTGCTCGTCCAGGGCGTCTCTGTAGCGTGATTTTTGGTCCAGCTGCACGTCAGACCGTTCCACATCGTAGAAAACGGGCAGGATCTCTTTCTTCCCTCCTGATCTAGACGTGTGTTCTACCATGAGTGCGAGCGTCTCAAGGCACCCAGGGCTATAAGCGTAGGCTTTTGAAAAGATAGGTATGTAGATGTTGGAGACGGAGACCGATAGCCGAAGCTCTTCGGGTAGAATAGATGGGATGTCGCCAACTCTGAAAACGCGAATTCCGTCAGCTTCCAAGCAGTGACAGAGGAAACCAACGAATCCAATGGGACTATCGGATCCAATGTAACTCAGGATCACATCATCTTGATTCAGCCTCGCTGGTTTATCTTCGACGAGGTCAGATAATTTAGTAACACTCGATTCTGCCCCTGATTTTAGCTTCTCCGGTTTCCTTGACTCGCCTTCTCGGCCAAAAATTGTTTTCTTCGGCGTCGCTGGTTTATCTTCGACGAGGTCAGATAATTCATCATCACTCGATTCTGCCCCTGATTTTGGCTTCTCCTGTTTTCTTGACTCGCCTTCTCGGCCAAAAACTGATTTAAATACTCGATGTGGTGGCGATGGTTGTCGTCCAAGACTTGGCGCGACTTCTTTCCGTTTTCTGCTTGGGGAATCAGCCATACTCGATTACGACTTCGACTCAATCTGTCGTCGTCCAGTTTTCACTCTACCTGGGTTTTTCAGAGAATGGCCAAGTGAACCGTTCGGGTTTGCCTTAACGGTCGTTCCATCCGAGCTTAAGAAGACAAATTCCACCCAAAAAAAAAAAAAAGTAATTATTTACGAAAATTCAAGAGAAATAACTCATTACCAGATTCTCAGTCTTGCTGTTGCCCGGGTAAAATTACTGTACACGATATATTTACGAACTACGGAGCAATGGTACGATGATGGACGTAAGGATAAAAAATTTATAATAAATTCAAGTTGTTGACGGTATCCCATAGAAAGTCACAAAAGTTAGGAAATTCTAGCACACGAGACTTTCAGGTAAATCACTTGTTATTACTTCGTTTTTTTTTCACAACAAAAAAAACTTTAAGAAAAATATTTTCTGAATTTTCTAGCATTCAGTTAATAGAAAATGAATTGATTAAGAAAACTATTTTCCATTAATAGAAAAACATGTTTTCCACTTTTCAAGTAGGGAATATATTTTTATATCTTCTTTCACCAAACACCTTTTTTCTTTCATTTTTATTTTTCTTTTATTATTTTCGTTTTTCTTTTTTTAAATTGAGTTTTTAATTATTTTTCTTTTCTATTTTTCTTTTCTTTTATTTCCTTTTCTTTATTTTTCTTTTTATTTTAATTATAATGAAACTTTTCCTTATTTTACAAGAAGATCGAGAAAATTAGTTAATTATCATGAATTTGACAATGAATACATATAGCTAGCTTTGTCTTTGAAAGATTCCATAGCTTTGGTACGTAAGCTTCTTAGACCGGAGCAGGTCTGTTAGCTTCTTCTCTTCCTCGAGCGATCTTTCAGTTGTCCCCCCGCCCGAGGAAATACCTGGTCTTTACGCCTTTTCTTGAGTTTCTCACTCATGGATATCTGCAATAACCACTCGGGGCTTCCATCAACTAAATGGCCCAGTGTTTGCCGCTACGAAGCCTTTCTCAGTTTCAGAGGAGGAGATGTTCGGGGGGGCTTCGTTGAATTTCTCTACGAAGGCCTCGCTGATTCAGGGATCATTGCATTTATCGATCATCGTGGGATCGAGATCGGAGAACATATCATGCCTAAGATCTTACAAGTGATTGGGCACACGCAGATCTGCATTCCCATCTTCTCCAAAGATTTCGCTTCTAGTAAGAGTTGTCTGAACGAGGTAGAGGAAATGGTGAAGTGTGACAGGACAATCATGCCCATTTTCTATGACGTCTCCCCTTCGGTGGTCGGCGAGCAAAAGGAGGGTTATCAGCAGTCCTTCCGCGACCATGAGGCCAAGGGGGTGCCGTCAACGACTATAAACAACTGGAAGAAGGCTCTGCATAGTGTTTCAAGAAAACGAGGATGGGAATTGGAGAAATTCCAGCACGGGTAAAACGAAATCAAGATTTCTATGCTTCTTTCGACTCTTCCAACAGTGGTCATCGAGTGTGAAATTAAAGAAAGAAAAAGTCAATGCATCTGTTCTTTTGCCTGGTGTATTATCCGAGCAGTTGTTCCTTTTCACATCTTACTCTTTCCTTCTTTTCCCTTTGGCAGGCAGCGTGAACTTATAAATGAGGTTGTTTCCACGGTCCGCCGGTTGTTGAGGAAGGATGACTTACGTGTGACGGCACATTTAGTGGGGATGGATCAACCTGTGCAAGAGGTGATGAGAAAACTTGGTGTTGGCTATGAAAATGGAGAAGTAGATAAACGGCAAACAGTGACAGGAAAACGTGTGGTTGAGATATCGGGCCTTCCAGGAATTGGTAAGTCGACTCTTGCCACGGTTGTCTACAACAGAATCCATCATCTCTTCGAAGGTAAGAGTTTCCTTAAAGAGGTTGACCAAACAAGACTCCTATCTCTCCAAGAAGATTTAGTCGGTGGCCTCCAAAAGAGAGCATACACATTCAAATCTCCTGCTGAAGGTACCCAATCTATCAAGTACAAATTTGGAGATCTAAGAGTTCTTATTATTCTTGATGATGTTAGTGATTTTAAACAAGTCAATTCACTAGCCGGAGATCTAAGTTGGTTCGGTCCGGGAAGTAGGATCATCGTGATCTCTAGGAGAAGTAATCTTGTTGACGACTGTAATCTTGTGCCTGTGACCTCTACAAGCAGCAGTACTGTTAACAGTTGTGATGACATTGTCATTGAAAAATACGAGCTAAAACAAATGGATGGTGACCATGCTTTTCAGCTATTTTGCAGTGTTCTTAGAGAAAAACCTCTTAAAAAGGAATTCTCCTCTTTGGCATGTGAAATTATTTTGGCTGCTGGAAGAATTCCTCAGGTTATTGAGGCTGTTGGTTCAACTTTACGTGGAAAGGACATAAAGTTTTGGAAGGAGGCATTGGATAGATTGAACCGAGAGCCTTACACTAAGGAAGTAAAACGAATTATGAAGAGAAGATATGAAGATTTAGATAAAAATGCCCAAGAGATATTTCTCGATATAGCGTGTTTTTTTGTGGGAAAGGACAAAACAATACCCTCTTACATGTGGGAAGCTTGTAAATATGATCCTTATAGAGGAATCGATGAGCTTCATGACTTGTCTTTGGTCAAAACCAGAGAAAACAATGAATTGTGGGTGAATAATCAACTAAAAGTCCTTGGGAGGGATATTGTCAAGGAGGAAAATCCAAGTGAACCTTTCAAGCGGAGCAGGCTATGGAATCAAGAGGATATGGAACTAGTATTGAACGAAAGGAAGGTAAATTTTGAAGACAACGTCTCTTTTTTAGTCTGAATTAAAGTGCTTCTTTTGAATACTCATTCTATTTTCAGAGATGATTGTGAATGCACTTCTATTTCACTTTCTCATTTTACCATTTTTCCAGGATTGGCAGGACGCTGCAGTTGAAGCCCTTAGTGCCACATTCGACAAACCCCATTTATTTCCTAAACGTAGATTTTTTTGTGAGTTCTCAAAGCTTAGGTATCTTAAAATGAACCATGCTATTGTGAAAGCATATAAGCAGAGTGCAAAGAGCTCCAGAGAGGATTTTTTCCTTCGAAGGTTAAAGTGGCTTGAATGGCAAGGGTGCAACGATATCTCCAGTCTACTTGCTCTAGATATGTCAAGATTGATCATTCTTGATTTGTCTGGGAGTACCTCCAGCAATTGGCAGTGCTGGAAACAAATTATGAAGGTATGATGACATACCTGCGCATTTTCTTTGCATCCAGTTTGACAATAGCTTGCAGAAACAAGGCTTTTATATTATTCTTTTGTTTTGCAGAGGGCCAAAAACTTGAAAGTTTTGATCCTAAGAGATTGTCGTTGGCTAACTAAATCTCCATTTTCCCATGCTCCTGCACACTTAGAGAGAGTAAACCTGGAACATTGCTTAACATTACCTACGTGTGTTGTGAGGTCCATTAGCAAGCTAAGGAACTTAGTTTCTTTGAATATCAAGTTCTGCAGCTTCGTGCAAGAGTTGCCAGAAGATATAGGTTCCTTGGAAGCTTTGAAAGAGCTCTACATCGATGGAACTTCCATTAAAGCCATTGATATCCCCGAGGGTTCCTATGGGAAGCTTGAAATTCTGAGTGCTTGCAACTGTAAATTCTTATCTCTACCCAGTTCAATTGGTAACTTGAAATCTCTTTCGTACCTAGCATTGGACAAGACTGAACTGAGTGAGCTCCCTTGTTCTATCGGATTGCTCGAGAATCTCCAGACGCTATCTCTGAGACACTGCAGGAGCTTGTGGAAATTGCCGAATTCCATTGGAGACCTTAAAAAGCTGCAAGTCATGGATCTTTCGGACACGTTAGTAGACAAACTACCTCCATCTGTTCAAGATTTGAGAAACTTGAAAGTATTAAAGATGGCTCGCACTTTTCTAGGAGAATTTCCCGGGGGCATTAAGAATCTAGAGAATTTAGAAGAGATAGATTTCACGGAATGCAGATCCTTGAAAGGTGAATGCAACGTTACGGGATTATCGTCTTTGCGGGTCCTACTTCTAAAATTAACTGATATTTCTCAGTTGACTGTGACGGATCGCCAATCCTATAATCCCCAAAACCTTAGAATAGGTGGGGAGGTTCCCATCTCAATAATTGGAGCTACACAAGGGCACAGCATCGGTTCAACGCATGGGAGGCTACACCACAGTTCAAGGCTGACGGATATCACATCAGCATGCGATGATGAGTCAGAGACCGTAGCAATGTGGCGGTCAGACAGTAGCAAGGAAGTTATCGGTGGATGAGGTTTAGCTTCGGAGGAAGTTAGTGCTCCTATCCCATTAATTCAAATTTGTAATTCATCAAGCATGTCAACTGATCTTCCAGCAATAAGGGCTATTAGGGGCATAGCCAAATTCGAATTTTCGCTTCTATTCTGAATTTTCAATTTACATTCTTCTTCCATTTTCTTGACCTTCACACTCACACACTTTTTATTGTCTTGCACACATGTCAATTCCCTGCAATATTGTGCGTGCATGTTAGCTTGGATTTGACTCGGTGTAAGTATTACACAGTTTATTTGATTAATCTGGAAGATAACTGCAAGGTCGTCAAAGTATGAGTTTTAGTTCCTTGTCGTCAAAGTATGAGTTTTAGTTCCTTTCTCAATTGTTCATCTCATTACTACTCTCCTCGATCAATAGTAAAGGATGAACTCTTGTTCTTCTTTTGTCAATTTTAAAACTAGAATGAAAATTTTGATGCTGCATCTGACCATCTAACAAAAATTCTTCAAAGGTACAATATGTCTGTGAATGTTGTTGCACCTACATTACCCAATATTGGAAGTGATTGCTTTTTCAAATAAAATTGAAAATGATTATTGCTTGATTCTCTTAATAATTAATTTAATTTAACTAGTATGAAAAACTATATGTGTAATAATCCAACTATAGTCGACATACATTGTGTCATTCAAAAAATATCTTGCATGAAAAATTGTGCTTACATGCACAATAAAAAAGAAAGAACTTTCTGATTCGGACAAAATATTGTGATCAATCTAACTAACAAAAAATTAGTGTACTTTATTTCCAAGATGTCCTTAATGATGCTTATAATCAATGAAAACATCTACTATATGATTAAAATGCTGACCATTTCAAACATTTTCAATCTTTCTTAATGAGATTTTTTAGAGTTATATCTCGTGATATTATGACTCACATATATGTATGATATATTATCATTATCTGAGTATTGGATTCTTAAGCATTAGCTATTAAATGATGTCTCGAGTTTGTATCGTGTATGAAATCCATATATGCTGGAAGAGTTTGATCTAATGTTGCCTTTTACGGATCTATACAAGTCCAGGGTTCAGCACACGATATTCGGTGGTGACTTCTTTTATCCAAGTTTTGAGTATTCGACCAAGAAGTGGACGTCCTCCTTGTTCAATATAAAAGACACACGCAAATTAATTTGTGTTTAGAGTTTTCCATCCAATTGAGTTATTTATTTATAAATACTATAAGTTTGGAATTAATCTAAATATGTGAAACATTCGAGCTTGTGAATGATTGTAATTCTGATTCTCCCCATGGAGTAGGTATCAACATTCATATCAAATCACATAAATCTATGATGTCTTTTATCGTTCCTACTATATTTCTCTAATAGTTTCACATTGACTTAATTACAAGATGCTATCAATTTTGCCATCAATTTTACAACACTAGTAAAAAGAAATGTATTTTAAAAGAAAATTCTGATTTACTAAAGATCCATTTATTTCACAGAAAATAAAAAAAAATTGGAAACTTTTTTTCGTAAAAATGATTACTTATTTTACTTGAAATAATTAGTCAAATAAAAATATTTTTATTATCGACACCAAATTATATTTAAATATTTTCGTGGACAACAAAAAAAAAAAAATTCATTCGTTTTTATAAGCAATATAAGCAATTATTTTTATGAAAATATTTTTCAGGTTATTCATTTATCACAAAACAAACAGAACATAAGTATATCCAATACTTTCAATCGTAAATGATATGAGTAAGTTACTAGATTCATGTGACCTAAGAAATTCATCTTTACAACATTTATTTAAATATCATTATTTTTCAGTCACTTAATTTCTATATTTTTTTATTATTTAAATATTATGACTTCTAAAAACTTTTCATGTCATAATATTTTTAAAATGTTTACTACAAATGCCAAAAATTCAATGTACCACGGCACTTGTAAGGACATAGGTGTAGGAAAATGTTTTGAGTCCTCATACGCTCTTCAATGGCCAACCCCGCTCTTCAAGTCGCGGTAGAGTTGAAGCTAGCCTATAACTAGCTCAATATAACATCGACAAGAGTCATGTTACCATTGCCACCAATCAAATGTCTCATAACAAGACGTACTCCTTCAGATTCGGCATCTAATGGTTTCATTATGCCTTCCTGATCATTCAATGCAGCCACATGCTTGGTAATAAAAATTTTCGACTTTTGGTTTATTTAGGAAAATGAGTCAACATAAATAGTTTTCATACTAAGGCTTCACTTAAGGAAAATGATTTCCCCTATAAAGGAACTGGAAAACGTTTTCCCAAATATTATTCTACTCTTTGGGCCCTTGGTTAATGAAACTTTTATTCTCATTAAAAAAAAAAAAATTGATTATTTAATTATTTTTTACAAAATTTTCAAATATTATTTTTTTCTTCTTTTCTCTTTTCTTTCTTTTCCTTTCTCCTTCTTCCTCTGCTAGCCACGTGCCTTAGTGACGGTCAGTAGCTTCACCAGCCACGTGCCTTAGCGATGGTTGGTAGCTCAGCAATTGACCATGATGTAGGCTGACGAGCTCAAGGCTTGGCCGATCCAAGTGAGCTCAAGCTTGGCCAACTCACAGCTCACTCAAGCTCATTATAGCTCGCTTGATCCTAATGAGCTCGAGCTCGTCTGTGATTGTCGTCAACTAGTCATGGCGGGGGAACTAGGAAAAGGAAAAGGAAAGAAAAGAGAAAAGAGAAAAGAGAAAAAGGAAAATAGAAAATAATTATAATTATAATTATAATTTTTAAAATAAAATAAAAATAAAAAGTAAAAAATAATTACAAATTCGAATTTGAAAATAAAAATATTTTTAGAAAATGCTATTTTTTTGCTTGAAATAAAATCATGAGATTAAAATAATTTTCCAATGAAGTCCAAACATCATAAAGCAATTTCGACTATATATCATCAAATAAAAAAAAAACTAACTGTATTCCTAGAAAACGCCTTTTTCCTTTATCATGGAGTTTTCCACGAAACAAATGTACCCTATATTGGACCTTTAGCTTAACCCGCTCTCGAATGATCGATGTGATGAGTTCCTTATGTATGTTGAGAAGAATTGCCAAAACAAGTCAAAAGAAGAACTAAAAAATAAAATTTCATACAGCTTTCTAGAAAATATAGTGTTTGAACTTGACTGGAATTGTTCGACAAAAAAAAAAAGACTTGAATTGTGGAAAGTCAATGTGCAATAATGTCTACTGTATAGACAGCACAGTACAATTTTCGTAAGTTGTATCTTCGAGGTGCTAGCTCCAAGAGGTAATTCAATTCGTCTCCAAGTACTTTAAAGACTAGCCTATTGCGGCCTTCCATGGCTCCTGGCTTTGGAAAAGCTTTCAATTCGACAGACCTAAGCCTCTTCAACTTGCATAGGTTAGGTAATCTTTCAATTGAATCAAAATAGGAAACTGTTGAGTGCAACAACGACCCTGATTCCCACGAACCTTGAATTTCAACGAGTCTTTCTAGTTGTGATGTCTCCAAGGATTGTAGCTTGACAGATCAAGTGTCCTCGCGAGGCATTCGCACCTAGTAATTTGCAATTCCCTCCACCACCACCACTTCACCAAGCCTTTCAAATTAGGAAAGTGCCGCGCATTTACCGATAAGGAGAGTTGACAAGTTTTCAAGTTTATTTGAAATACGTGGCAGTAGTGCGACAACATGAAGTTTCGATACCAACAAACTAGAATGGTTCTGCCATGGTGAGAAATGTTCCCTCCACTTGCATCTCTCCTAAAAAGATAAGATCCATGAGAGTTGCACTCAATTTTCATATACATTTTAATATTTAAGCTAATTATGCCATGACCATCAACTCCAAGTTCTACCAAGCTCGTGATCCATAACTTTTATAATTAGATTTTCATTGATCATGCCTCATCATTTGAATATAATTTTAATGAAATATTTCAAGTGTAAAAGAAATACTCTCCAAACCTTCCCATGAATTAAAAGAAAAGAAAATAAGTGGGGCTCAGCTCCCGAGTTTAAAACATGGGATACATGCATTGGAAGTCTTAAAATTTGTCAATGAAAGTGCAATTGAATTATAAAATTTTCAAAAATGCAATCAAATTCTGAAACTTATCGAGAAAATGTAATTGAGTTATAAAACTTGTCATATTGATCTAATCAAGTTTTTCCATTGATTGGATATTTTGAAATTTTTAGGATTTGATTACACTTTCATAATAAGTTTTAAGACTTGTATACACTTTCATGACAAGTTTAAGATTTAATTGCACTTTTTGAATGTTTTAGTATTCAATTACATTTTCATGATAAGTTTTAAGATTTGATTACACTTTTTGAAAATGTTAAAACTTGATTGCACTTTGATGACAAGTTTTAGGACTTTCATTATATTTATCTCTTAAAAGATTAAGCTACCAAATTCAACTTTCAATTGAAATTGTGAATAAAAAAATTAAGGGCAACAACTAAAATATTTTTAGAAGAATGTAATATAAAACCATGATCACAATGATAGATATCATTTACAAAATCAGGAATTATTTATAAGGAAAAATTAAGCTTTCTTCCAAAAAATCTAAGTGGCGTCTATTTTTTAAATTTAAGACGTTGCTCAAGTGATAATTGTGTCTATCCTCCTCACTGGAGGCACGTGATTGAATCACCACATCTGTGCATTTTCTTAAGGCCACCTCTGGGAACATAGGCCCGTGTCTCCCGTAATTACTGATGTGTGTGGGACAAAAGTATCATCGTACTTGATGGAGATTATCCGAGTGTTCAAAGAATTCTAGATACTCAATTGATTTTTAAGAGACACCTATCTATTAATCTCGTGAATATGCATAAGTTTTAAGCTATGCATATAACCTCATTGAAGTACTGATGGATCATGGAAGATGCCTTTTTCATTTAATTTTATAAAGATTAATAAGCATAAATAACATTTATTTTTTAGAACCTCGATTTGACAGTTCTAAAAAAAGCCCAATTTCATTGATTAATTACACCTCATTAACTCTACTAGTGAATTTAAAGTGTATGTGTATGTAAACAATCGTGTTAAGGGGATCATTGAGTCCATGTTAGTGTAGCGTGGACTTGATAACGGGATTTAAGGGATTATACAGATCTCACGCTATTCAATGGTCGAGCCTGACCACTGTCACTGTGACCTCTCTGTGTTATTAACCCACACGTAATGACGCTCTTTCCGATTCTCCGCAAAATATAACGTAACAATTCACGCTTGCCATTGCAAATTCCAAATCCTCACGGGCATACCCCCTTCTTTTCCTCTCCTCTCCTAACACGTGCCAACAGCACGTCCACCATCGATGCTCTGATGCTGCTGCTGCGCTCTCCCTCTCTAAAACGCAGAAAAGTAGGAAGATAGAACGAAGTGACGTCAGGAGTTAACCAAGGTGGCGTTAAAATTTGCTGTTTGGCCATCGCCGGTCACATGGAAATTATTAAAGCTTCGTGTCCTGTCAACCTGGCGGTGCAGATGGGTAAGACGACTTCATGCACGTGAAGGCTACTCAGTCAATCACCTAGGGATCCAATTCCACCGGATCGTCCCATCTGTTTTTCTTTTACTTAAATGCTCTGTACGACAATTGACATGTGAAAAGTATAGGAAAATGTTCAGGCCCACTTCAATTGTACAGAAGATAAGCAAATCTCAAAATCGGAAGAGAAGAGCAAAGAATATCATCTATTTAAGAACACGTTTACCAAGAAAAATAAAAATTAGAAAAGGACTTGCTGAAAAAGCCTCAAAGCATCATGTCAATATATGCACAGCCACAAATATTTAGCCCCAAACAAAGCTACCCTCCTAATTCGGTCTATAACTCAAAACGAAAATGATTTTAATCTATTGTAAAATAGTCTTACCCATATACTCCAAAATTTAAATGACTTGACATAATCAAAACAGTCATATAAATAGTGTTGTACCGCATGGAAACTATTCTTCTATTAACCGTGGGCATAATAACAATTCTAGTAAAACGGTATATATTTCATATGTATCTATAATGTTCAATTACTAAACCGAAATCAGGTAATATATGATTAAATAAGAGAATATTAATTGGCGAAATTTAATTAAAGAAACTACCACCCTTATATAAAAACATCTCCATGCACCATTTCAGAGGATGAAGACGTTGTCTTGTTAATCTACTCTTTTTCTTTATGGAAACCATCTACAGTTCATTTTTACTTCTTCATTCTTATTATAGCTTTGATGGAATTAAGTGAATGATTAGCTATAATGCCAAGTGCAAAATATAATTCGATTTGAGAAACTTAAAATGACAATAATGACTCTCTTTGAATAACACGTGCATCTATAGTCTAGTCGATATGCGTTGTTAAAGACAAGGACATCGACACTTGCGGGAGAATTTTGTACATCTCATGTTTCACATCAACTAGAAGATGCAATTTTTTTATATAAATGTGTCCTATAAATATAAATTTGGGGTCTTTGGCGTCACAAAAAGAAATTTGAGGAAAATATATTACACTTTACAAATTTGAGATAAATATATCACATAAATATAAGTTTTTTTTTTTTTGGCCTCGCAAAAAATTTTCAGAATAAATATGTTACCGTGGACATAATTTAAAATTTTTGTTGACTTTTACTCAAAAAAATTTACTAAACGTTGTCAGGAGTTCAACAAAGGAAGGGGGCTTAGCCCCCAAGTTTAAAATGGTAAGCGGCCAAAATCGACTTCCAATAGAAATCGAGATAAAAGAAAAAAAAAAGTTTCAAGTGTGGCAACCATCAGATTTTCAAAAGATTATAATATAAAAACTGTGTGTCGATGGTTATTATTCGGCGCGTGCGAAACAGAGGGACCACTGCACATAATGAAGATGAGTCGAATATTTAAAGAGACCTAAACGCTTCATTGAGAAAAAAAAATGAAAGTTCATGAAAAATGCCATGTCGTTTTCTTTTCTCATCATAATTTTTTCTCAAAAACCTCACTTTAATAGTTCTAAGAAAATGCAATTTCATTGATCAATTACACTCCGTTAACGGATCTCGTGAATATGATGTTGGACGCAAATTGCGTAACTCCAAGATCTCCATAACTAGAACAAGAACATGCATAATTGAGTAGAAAGATTAATGCACCTGTTTTGGAATCCATCGAACATAAAACGGAAGCAGAAAATGGATTATCCACATATCAAGGGGATCCACGCATCAAGTCATTCTCCTCTATTGCCCTCCGTATCACTAACTCAATGAGGCGACCCCCTCACTTGTAGCGTTAGGTAAACGCCCCTTAGGTGAGGATACATGTGAGAATTAGAATTAGAGGAGAGACTTTAGCACTATTTATAAAGTTTCCAACCAGTCCCCCTCATTACGGGCCAAGCTCAACTCGGCCCACACTAGCCAACTTATATTAGACTAATTAAGAAACATTTTATCTCACCTTAGACTAACCATGTTTTACGGTATCCGTAAAACCAGTAAATTACAATATCAATTAATGTAGTCCACATTAGGAAAACTCTTACATTCTCCCACTTTGTCTATATTAATTGAAATCGTACGGTATGTGCGCACATTTGGTCCAGAGATAATTCTTAATAATCAATCCTATCTCATAAAGTCTTAAACACCGAATCATGGCGGTAACTGCATGTATACACACAGAACCTTCCATGGTCACGAATGCTCTTAACTTTATTGATATGATTCAATATGATAGTGTGGCAAATGGATAACATCTCTCATAGAGAGATCCCATTTGTCAGTCACCATTCTCTTATCTTAGGTGTCACAAAAACTCGTGCTACTAGAAAATGCTTTATGGTTCCAATGAACCCACATATATCTTGTCCTTATGGTTAACTTTTCTTTATGTATCACAAGACATATGCACAAGGTTAATAACCGGATGCCCCTAGCCTTCACTCAAGGTTTATACAATCCCTTAAGACTTTATCAATATGTATTCAACATAATAACAACACATTCAAAAATCTTTTATTGAATGCAAAAGTTGATACATATCAAAGCGTTACTAAATGTAACGGACACAAATGAAACATTTATCAGAATAAAGCCAAAATAACTCCAACTAAACAACAGCATTTCATGATACTCCTAAGCCCATGTTAATGACATATCATTCAAATACATATGAGCGTAGGCCTTTAATTAGTATATCTGCAGCCATATCATCTGTGGAAATATGTTATATTATAACGTCACATTTCCGTACCGTTTCTTTATGGTCAAAAATTTTGACAACAATATATTTAGACTCCTTGAGACCTCTGTAGTAAATAAATAATATTACAAATTTGTTATCTCAATACAACCGTATGAGTCTATTCATAAAGTTAAAATGATCAACTCCGTCATGAGGTTCTGGAGCATAATAACCCAAATAACAGCCTAAAAGAATGTTACTAACACTGCTTACATAGTAGAAGATAATATAGAACTTTATTTATTGCACTTCCTGCTAACATAAATATATATTATGTTATTGATTTTATGTCATCCTAATAGCCAGCAAAGTTAATATCTGAATACCCTACTAACTGCAAGAATTGAACATGTCTATAAATTAACATATAATATCTTGTCCTCTTTAAGTACCTTAAAATTTTCTTGGCAGCAACCCAGTGATCACATCCTGGATTTGACTGATATCTTCCTAGAAGTTCCGTCACAAAGACGATATTTAGTTTAGTACAAATTCGAGCATATATTATACTTTTAAGTGCACTAACACAAGGTACACTATTTAATTAGATTTTATCAATATCTAAATAAGGATAATGTGATAGATTCAGTCCATCACTCTTAACAACAAGAGCAATTCCTGGCTTGCAATGATGTATATTGAATATTTCCAATATACAATCAGCAAATGTCATCGAGAAAATCTAATATAATATGGCAAAAACAATCTTT
The DNA here is from genome assembly GCA_014182545.1 of Eucalyptus globulus. NCBI lineage: Eukaryota > Viridiplantae > Streptophyta > Magnoliopsida > Myrtales > Myrtaceae > Eucalyptus > Eucalyptus globulus. Next base: position 6,316,111 of record CM024723.1, on the reverse strand, counting down.
CAGACTCCGTACAAAAGATATAAGATGTCTTAATGTCACAACTTGTAAGCAAAATATTATGTACATAGAGTATGAGAAAAATAAATTTCCTCCCACTGACTTTGCAGTATATTGAATTATTTTGTTCCGATTGAACAAAATAATAACACTATAAAACTTTAATAATATTATCTTGAAACTTGCTTAAAACTTTGAATAAGACTTTTCAGTCTACATACAAGTTTACTTGAAACATCTGTTGCAAAATCCTCCAATTGCACGATATAAATTTTGTATTTATTTGATGTAACTCCATATCAAAATAAATTATTAATACCACGTTCACTCTGAAAGAATCTTTAAAAATATTATAAAGAAATATTTATTTCTTCACTATTAACTATACACCCCTCTTTTAGAGTGAAAACTTTAGCTATAAGTTTAGTTTTAAACTTCACAATTTTCTTTTGAAATCCTTTTAATTTTGTATACCAATATGCAATTAATGAACTTATAATCTTTAGGCAAGTAAGTTACTTTCCAAACACTATGATGTTTCATAGATTATATATCGCCTTTTATGGTATCTAATCACATACTTGATTGAGAATAAGAAACGACATTTATAAATATGCCATTACATCAACCATATAGTGGATATTGTAATCATGCTCTCACAAATAGACTATATAGTCTGATGGTATAACTGATCGTCTTTCCCTAGCAAATCTCCTTAATAAAGCCGCAACCACTTCATTCCGCACTTAAGAGGTTTAAGAAATTTCATTATAAACTATATCAAGAATAGTACATTGAACCTCAACAAGTTTAACTTATGGTATAGGAGATTCTATAATTATCTGTATATGTAAAGACAAAAATACAGTAACATCCATCATACTATCATATTTAATAGTCTAAGAGTAGCTATTCTCTACAATTACGTCGATCTTAAGAAACTTTAGAGTATGTGATTTCATAATTCGTGTACCTTCTTTATGTCATAAAATCAATACCCTTTTAACAATCTAGATAAAATACAAAATAATTCCGAGTGGATCTGAATTCCAATATACTTAAAATTAGATTAGATAACCTCACTTTTGCATGACACCTCTAAATTTCATATGATTCAAGTCATTTATGTCCAGTCTATAACTCAAAAAAGTTTATGAAACTATTTTTGTATGTGAAAAGATTACTTTCAAAATATCAGCCCAGAAAATACCATATAAATTAGTCTTACTAATCATACTCATCACCATGTTCAACATGATGCATTTATGCATTTTGGCCAAATCTTTTTGTTAGGATTTTCAGGTATAGTAATTAAATTACCATCCCAGAATCTACCAAGTATTTGACAAATTACCTTTTTTAAGCTATTTCGTATTGTCATACTTGCCAAAATACTCACGGCCACTGTTAAGCTTGACAACCTTTTAAAATTAATTGTAATTATTTTATTCTTTATCTTGGTCATTTTCCTTAAATAGAAAAATTTCGGAAACAACCTTTTAACCATATACGAGATATATATGTCATTATGACTTAAATACAATCTTTGCAGATGTGTCCTAATTTCAATATCAGACAAGATATAATTTCAAGCAACTAAGGCTTCCATCATCTTATAGTAATGCAGTCCGCAGGCAAATCTCTTTTCAAGTGTTTTAAAAGGGAACTCTTCATGGACAGTAAGCAAATTCAATTACTCTTTTCTCAAGCAGTAAATCATATGTCCACTACTTAAATTTTGAAGCAGTAAAAACCTCAATAATAATGAAGTTATTAATCATAGAAAATGTGACTGAAAAAACAAGTAATGTATATAATTAGCATCATGTGAGCATCGTATAACTTGACATACAAGTACACATCCAGAGAGTTACACGCATAATCATATAATCACATTTGGTCAGAATACATGACATGCAGTTATACACTCTCCACATGATAACGGTTATGAGAATATATTCCAATTCTTCGTGAATTCATAACTTTTGAGCATATGAATCACTAGAATTAGTCACTCCTCCACCACACTATCATGTATCCCTCCATAAACTAATACACAATCACCTCTTTTGGGAGTATGACTACGCATTAGACTAAGAGACATTCCATTCATCATACGAGACCGAAATTTCTTAAATACAATCAAGCGTGCCACTTTGGCGGTCACTACTCAATTGAATTCTTGAAATTCTCTCATACGAGGGATATAAACTTTTACCCCTCACATACACCATATACATGTGATTTTAACTTTAGTGATAGGGGCAGCATATCACCAAAATCACATATTATACTAATTACATTGCTTTGTTCATTAATAAAATCTTTATTACACATATATATGTATATATATACATATATAGTGAACATGAAAGACAGATTCAAATGAGATCACCGATCACAGTAACATAAGAAAATTTTCATAACGTAGAAGCAAGCATCTCTTGTGCACCTCGATTACTGATTATTTGAACAACATTAAAAGAATACCGATCCAAAATATCTCTCATAAATAGCAATACAGGGTATTATAGATTGACAAAATTGATAGCTAATCAACTATTGCTCATGAGTTTCATAAGGCAAAACATGACTTCAAGGCCAATAGCTAATTTATTAGGCAATTTTAAGTAACAAATTATCATTGCATCAACCAATGGCCTATAATATTGAGTCAAACCAGATATCTAAAATTTAATAGTAGATATTATTGCTCTACGTAATGTTGCCATACTCCTTAACCATAAAAAGATATTCAACTTGATAGACATTAACAAGTGACCAGATAAGTTTATGTACAATATGCAGTGACTTAATTGACATGCATTACGCACATTCAGCAGATGTGTTAATCGGTACAATCAGTGTGGTCACGAGTTCTTAAGACGTTCATCATTCAAAGATTACCAGCGTGTCAAAGAGTATGCTTGAGCAACAAAAGTTTCATAACCTTTACTGTTTCTCATCACCTCAATACATAGTTCAAATACTATGTCACACTGATTGTATCTCAGTAAACCAGTTTCAATTTATAATAAAGTTTGATTTTATTAATGAATCACACATTCATAATGTTTATGTGATAACATACTAGTAACCCATCACCTGTATTTCCAAAATCACAGAAAATACAAAAAAAATACGCAAAAATACACTAAAAATACATGTATTTAGGGTTTTTTTAATGTATTTTCACATCCATAAAATCATCAAACATGTAAAATAAATTCACAACAAGATAGAGGACGGTCATACGGATCCAACGCCGCCAACCACGCGCCGAACGAAGGTTTCACGCGCCCACACGAACCGCCTGAGTGCGTGGCGCGTGGAGCTCACGTGCGGCGCGCGTTCGACGCACAGGCGGTGCGTGGCCGCGCGTGGGGGCGCGTGCAGCCTCCTCCAACGTCGCGCCACCAACCGTCTTACTTGTCTCATCGAGCCAAATCCGAATTTATGATTTAATTTTATTTTTATTAAACAAAAAATCACGAAAATCACAAATTATGGCAAAATCACTATGCGTTTGAGTTCTAGGGTTATAAAGGCTCTGATATCACATGTTGGACGCAAATTGCGTAACCTCAAGATCTCCATAACTATAACAAGAACATGCATAATTGAGTAAAAAAATTAACGCACATGTTTTGGGATCTATCGAACATAAAGCGGAAGCAGAAAATTGATTACCCACATATCAGGGGATCCACACATGAGTCATTTTCCTCATTGCCCTCAATATGTTGCTCCAATGGGTGCCTCACGTGTAGCGTTAGGTAAACGCCTTAGGTGATGATACGTGAGAAATTAGGGTTATAGGAGATCTTTAACATTATTTATAGAGTTTTGTGAGTCCCCCTCATTACGGGCCAAGCTCAACTCGGCCCACATTAATCAACCCATGTTAGACTAATTAAGAAACCTTATATCTCACCTTAGACCAACCATGTTTTACGGTAATCGTAAAAATAGTAATTACAATATCAATTAATGTAGTCCACATTAGAAAAACTCTTACATATGAAATATATATGTATGTAATTATATGTATGTTTAATGGGATCATGAGATCCATAGTAGTGTTCCTTGAACTCGATAATGTCTACCTCTTTCATGGACTATATGGGATCACCTCTCTCTCTTACTCTCTCAATGACCTCTCTTTGCTCTGAGCCTCCACGAAATGACCCTCTTTCCGATTCATTCTATGCAAAAGCAACGTAACAATTAACAAAGCCGACGCTTCTCACTGTAGACTCCCAAATCCTTACCGTGTCTCTCCCTCAATAACACGTACCAGCCACACCTTCTCTCTCTGTAAAATGCAGATGAGGTGGAGGAGGAAGAAGCAGCGTAAAATGAGGATAACAGTTAACTAGGGTTGAGTTAAGTTGGCTTTTGACCGTCGTTGGTCACTTGGGAATTATTAAAGGATCGTGTTACGTCAACGACCTGCTGTAGATGGGACGACCTGATACATCGTGGGTCACGTGGAAATTATTAAAGCTCCTTGTCATGTCAACCTCACGCTAAGGGACCCCACTCCGTCCTACCTCTCTCTTTCTGCATGTCGTCCCAGTCTAGAAAAATCCAAGTCGGATTTTCTTGTCCCAGGGAAGGGCACAACCAAACTGCACTAACCGACAAAAGAGACGTGTGAGCCCGTCTCAAGAAAGGGGCCAAGCTCTCTGGCCTGTCCTTGTCCAATGCATGCATGCGCTCGTCTTGTCCTTTTCAACCTTTACATATCTATTCCCAATAATCTAGATTTGCTTACATATATAATAAACACCCTATGAGCATTATAGAATATTTATAATCATTGTTCCTTTCTGGATCCAATTTGGTGCACCCTAAACCCGGGGCTTAACATAATCAATAAATCTCTTTGGCTCGAGATTGGAATGTATGAAAATTATTCTGGCAATTTTCACCACACTTCATCTCTCCCTTAGAAGAAACTATTCATTTATTCCTTTTAATTAGAGAAGACCATGCATTAATTACACTGCTCATGTTGACTGATCTAGAGAAGAGAACCCAAGAGAACAAATTTTCTATGGTCCACAAAATATTTCCTCTTACTTGTGAGGGGAAACAAAGGGAAATAAAAGAATCCAAAGTGATGGTATTATAGACCTATATTCTTTTCTTTTTTTTGTGACCCAGGGAACCTCCGTGCTTGGCCGCCCCGCGGTGGAGAGAAACCAGGATGGGAGCGGGCGCCACCACCACAGACCCAGCCACAGGTAAATCGCGCGTTTTACATTGAAGCAACGCGGACGCGGAGTCTCGAACCCTTCCCCATGCGGATGGGGTGCCAAGCCTTAACCATCGCGGCCACCGTGGGCGGTGGTATAGACCTATATTCTTTCTAAGGCAGGATTGGACAATTTTATTTTCTTCTTAATATCGTCTTGTCAGGTCTATATCCTATCATTATTAGTCTGCTTCGTAATCAAATATTTGTGTTTTTCCACTATAAATTATTATTTTAATCATTCCTTCATCCCTCACGTATAATGTAATCAAATCTCTTCAATATTCTTAATTATTATTTTATCTATTCCTTTTATTCAACTTCTTCATTATTTTCAACCTCTCTACGATATTGCCGCCAATTGCACCTCTCATTTGAGGCTACGTTCAGTTTCAGTCTAGAGTTTTAATCACAATTTCAGTTTAATAGAAGGAAAGATAGACATAGTGCTTTACCAAAATGATGAAAAAAAGAAAGTGATGTTATTTAGCTAATCATGGCAAATTTAAAGTTGCCTTTTTGTCTTCATTGTTCATGTGGCAATTATTAAGTTTTGTGTTATATCAACCTCACACTCTAGATGTCAATACAACATCATACACATACTGTCCTATATGTCATTCAAACTTCATACATATGAACACTAATATTAACTTCATCGTGTTAATGACCATATAATGATTACAAATCTAGTCCCAAATTCATATCAATTATTTTACGAATAACAACAGCAAATATTCTGAAAAAAAAAAAAGCTGCATCTCCGTTCGGATGATCATCCAAAACAAAAAATGGTTTTACCGATGGAAAAATATAAAATTGATTTTAACCGATGGTAAAATATACTTACTCATACAATTCTATATATATCTTGATGTACTCAAATAGTCAGCATGCATGTATAAACAGTGTAGTGCGGCAATAGAAGTCGTTCTTCTATTGACCGGGACATAATAAAAGTTTTAATTACAAAAATATCACATATTCAATGTGTAGCTGTGATATTCAATAGTTATACCAAAAACAGGTGGTGTGGTATTAAATTAGAAATATATTAATTAGAAAAAAAAAAAAACCTCTCACCCCTGTATAATACATCTCCATGCACCATTGCAAAGAGTGAAAAACGTTGCATTGTTCGTCCACTTTGTTTCTCTATGCAAACCATCTGCAGCTCATCTCTACTTCTTTTTTTTTTATTATAGATTGATGGGCCTGGGCGAAGATAAGCTACAATGTTAGTGCAAAGCACAATTTGAGTGTGGACGTTGACCTCTAATAGTTGAGGCCCTATTTATATGTATTTGCTTTAATGTCGGCAGTCCATAGTATAATTCAGTTTTGAATATCTAAAATTTGATGAAACAAGACCAAAATCCCGATTCATAATTTAATACTTAAGTAGTATTACTCACAAATTAGAATAGGCTGAGTTATTGATAACTCGATTTTTTAATGCATACCTATGTTGGATAAGATGATACTTAAGATGAAGAATTAGAGTCCATGACACCTAAAGATTAGTTAAAATATTGCAAGTCTACCACAACCACCTCACATGTCACGGTATTCTCTTACCACAAGAGCCACTACAGTTGTTACATTGGGCAACGCATTTCAAGAGATTCGCTACCTTTGGTCTCCTAGTACTTCGTAAACTCTAAGCTATTGCGGCCTTCCATGGGTCTTAGATACAACCTTTGAGTTCAATAGGCCTTAGCTTCTTCAACTCGTATAGGCTAGGTAATCTTTCAATCGAATCACATGCAACAAAGATCCCGATTCCCCCAAACCTTGAATCTCAACAACTCTTTCTAAATACCACCGCTTTGATGGCCGCGATAGTTTGGGCTCTCTCTCCCTCACGAAAGGGAAGAGTTCGAATCCCCTCACGGTCGCTTTGGGTCTTAAGTGTGACGTCGGAGTGGTGGATCCTCTACTAGTGTCAGTCCAGGGTTTACCCATCGGCTGCCGGCTGTACGGGATTCCCTGGGTATCAAAAAAAAAAAAAAACAGCTCTTTCTAAATAAAATAGTTCCAATGATTGTATATTCCTCAAGCACGAATAGATCAAGTAGCTTCGTGAGGCATGTGTTCTGAATAGTTTGTAATTTCCTTAACTTCAGCAAGCCCTCTGAGATAGTAAGGAGTATTGCCGAGGATTGATTCATGCATGACGAGAGTCAATAGGTATCGTGTCTCCTATAATGCCCGAAAAAATGTAATAAAGATAAGATCAATGAGAGTTGCGGTCAATTTCCTATTGTTTTTTAAGCTAATTATGATGTGACCATCAACCAAAACATCGAGCTACTAAAATCAACTCCGATTATAATTTGAGATAAAAATACCAATCAAATGTGGCAACTAAAAGATTTTAAAAAATGTAATACAAAAATTATCATTTATGTGTGAAATGAAGGGACTACCCACCTGATGGAGATTAGTAGGATACTCAAAGAGTTAAAAAAAAAACTCCATTGATATCTAAGAGATACTTATTTATTAATTTTGTGCATGTGCATAGGTACTCCATTGTGAGAAATTGAAGGTTCATGAAAGATACACTTTCAATTTTTTTTTTTTTTTTTTTTTGTAAGAAGTTACTAATTATATTCGTCATTTATTTCTCGAAACCTCACTTTTAAAAGTTCAACCCAATTTCATTGATCCAGTGAATATGAAGTGTATTTTTATGTAATTCTCTCTCTCTCTCTGACTTCTTTCTGCAAATAATTTCCACGTAATTACCCTCTTTTCGATTCTCCACAGTGTAACGTAACAATTCTCTGCAAATTCCAAAACCTCACGTGTCTCTCCTTCCCTGACAAGTACCAACCACACTTCCACCATCGTTGCTCTGCTCTGTCTCTCTCTCTCTAAAACGTAGACAAGGAGGAGGAAGACAGGACAAAGCGAGGTTAAGAGTTTAACCAAGGTAGAGTTAAGTTCCTCTTTAGCCATCGTCGGTCGCTTGCAATTATTAAGGCTTCGAGTTCAGTCGACCTCATCTGTAGATGGGGAGTAAGGCTTGATACATCGTCCTGGGCAATATAATAATTTAAAGCTTGTTATTATGTCAAACCACACGTCTAGGGACCCAGCTCCTCCGTACCGTCCTTTCAGCCTTTTCACACGTTGCCCAGTGCAAAAAAATGCAAGTAAGAGTTGGAAGGGCACAGCCAAAGCTGCACCTATCGACAAAAGTGACATGTGAGCTAGGGGTGTGCAACGGAAACCGCCCGAACCGGGACCGGACCAGCCAGTTTTGGGCGGTTCCCACGGTCGGCGGTCCGGTTCCCAGTTCCAAGGTGGGAACCGGACCAACCGGACCGACCGAACCGAACTAATTTTTTTTTATATATAATTTATATACATATAATATAAAAACACATATAATATATGAATATTATATATGAAATTTGTTGCAATCGGAATTGCAATTGAGGTAACAACCTCTTATGTGGCCAAGAGACCACCAAAACTCTTAGAGTTCCTCATGCTCACTCTTTCTCTTGTTCCCCTCACTTGCAAATGACAAGGCACTTCAAGCCTAAAAAAGTCTGACATCGACTAAACATTTAAAGCATAAAAGAGAGATTGTCTATAAAACCTAAGCCAAGCACAGATTTTACTCAAATTGTTCATGGCTTTTATGCTTAAAATTAAGAGTGAAACACATAAATTATGATTAATATTCACGCAAGTGAAGTTTGAATATTTTGCACGTGAAAACACGTGTGAGTAGTTTTATTAGATCGCCTTAGGGAACCGGGTGGATTGATCGGTTCGGAAGATCGATTCTTTTAATGAATGGTCGTTATTTAGTAAAAAAGAAAGTGCCGATCCTATTGGACCGAACAGGACCGGACCGGAACCGATGGTCTGGTCCACGGTTCCCAAAATTGGGAACCAGTTTTCCCGGTCCGGTTCTCGGTTCCACCTTGGAACCGGACCGAACCGGGAACCGATCACCCCTAATGTGAGCCCCTCTCTAGAAAGGGGACAAGCTCTCTGGCTTGTCCTTGTCTGCTGCATGTGCTCGTCTTACCCTTTTCAACCTTACATACCTCTTCTTAGTAATCTTAGTTTACTTATTTATGTAATATAAATCCTCCAAGCATATGCAATGTGGATTGCCGTTGTCCTTTTCTGGCTCAAATTTGGTGCCCCTAAATCTAGGACTTAACATTGGACCTGATTTGGTCCTTAAAAGATTTGAGAGAGAAAATGAAGAGACAACCCTCTTAGGGAGGGTGACTCCGCTTAGGCTCTCATATCCTCCAAGCACAAAGATTTGGATAATCATCGTCCTTTTTTAGCTCAAATTTGGTTTCCCCCAAACCTAGGGCTTAACATAATCACTAAATCTCTTTGGTTCCAAATTGAAATATATGGAAATTATTCTAGCAACTATCATCTCGTTTCATCTCTCCCATAGAAGAAATTATTCATTTCTTTCTTTTTTCAGAAGTACAGTATTAGAGAAAACCATGCGATGATTGAAATGTCCATGTTTATTGATCTAGTGGAGAGAGCGGAAGAAATCTTTTTTTCCAGGCCCACAAAATATTAATCAGATCTATATTCTTCCTAAGACATGTTATGAAAAAAATATTTTTTTCCTACTATTATATTGTCAAGTTCATATACTATCATTATTATTATGCTTCATAATCAAATATCTGTGTTCTTCCACTTTAAATTGTTGTTTTGATAATCGTTTCATCTATGATGTCTGATATAATTAAGTTTCTTCAATGTTTTCAATTGTTGTTTCATCTATTTCTTTTGATTCAACTTCTTAGGTATTTTTAACCTCTCTACAAGATTGCTGCCAATTGTACATCTCATTTCAAGCCACATTTAATTTTAGTCTAGAGTTTAAAAAAAAAAACATATATAATGTGAGATTAAGGTTAGACTTTAGATAAGTAATAGTTTCTAATATAGAAAAAATATCCACCAAACTTTTCCAGGAGTTGTAAAAAGATAAAAAAAAAAAAGGATGGGAGCCCAGCTCCCAAATTTAGAAGGTTAAGCTGCCAACGTTGACTTTGAATAGAAATTGAGATTAAAAAAAAAGATGAAGGAAAATAACAGATTTTAAAAAGAATGTAATGTAAAAATTATGTGGCTCCAGTAATTATCTTGTGTGTAATGTGTATGAATTAGAGGGACTGCCACAACTAATGAAGATTTGTCGGATGCTCAAAGAATCCTAAGCGCCTATCTACTAATCTTGTGAATATGCGTAGGGTTTGAGCTACATACATAACTCCATTGGAATAAAATGAAGGTTTCATGGAAAATGGCCTTTTCATTTTCATCATTTATCTTTCAAGACCTCACATCAATAGTTCGAAAATTTCCTTGATTGGTTGCGCCTCGTTAACGGATCTAGGGAATATGAAGTGTATTCGTGCATAATTATAAATATAAATATGTTAAGTGTATCACGTTATTCAATGGTTGACCCTGACCACGTCTCTCTCTCTCTCTCTCACTGACTTCTCTTTGCTAATAACCTCCACGTAATGACCCTCTTTCTTATTAATTCTTTGCAAAAATAAGTGACGTGAACAACTCATCACAAGGCCGACGCTTCTAATTGCAAACTCCCAAATCCTTGCGGGTCTCCCCCTCCCTATCATGTCTACGATCCTTGCTCCGATGTTGCTCTCTCTCTCTCTCTCTCTCTCTTTCTAAAACGCAGATGAGGAGGAAGGCAGGACAAAGTTGAAGTGAAGAGTTAACGGCGGTGGAGTCAAAGTTGCTTTTTGGCAATCTGTGGTCACTTGGCAATTGTTAAGAGCTTCGTGTTAACGTCGACCGCATGCTGCAGGTGAGTACGGCCTGGTACATCGTGGGTCAGGTTGAATTATTAAAGTTTTTTATGTCAACCTCAAGCCCGAGGACCAGTCTACTGTACTGTCCTCTCTTTCTGCACATTGTCCTTTCCAGCTTCAAGTTAATGTGTCCACAGCCATGTATGATTAAATATCTGTTGGCAATTTCGTATAAATTGTTTTATGAAAAACAGCAATAGATATTCTAAAAAAAGCTACTTGTTAATTCGATCGATTGCCCAAAACTAAAACAGTTTTAATCGATGAGAAAATTTTAAAAAAATCCAATATAATCAAATAATAATCTTGCGCATATAATTATTATAGTGTCACAATATGAGCTATTATTCTATCAAACTGTTGACCTTATAAAAATTTTTGTATATTAATCATGACATTCAATTTTTCTTTTGAGAGCAAGATCCATGTGAAATCGAATCGGGCCATTCCATAGAATGAAGTGGGTTTTAGGAATTGGGTGACAGAGAGGAGGAAATAAAGATTCAAGGAATCCGAAGGGAATGATAGAGCAAGATTTTCTTGTGAATCCACTAGATATTTTCCTCCAAAAAGTGGGAGGAAATAGAGGGAAAGGCAAAAATGAGTGCCTTCTTCCCTTGAATGGCGAGTTCATTTATTGCATTTTCTCGACTCTATGTCTATGAGGTGAGACATGTGACAGATGTTTGAATGAGACGAGTTGAGGCTCCAAAAATATCTACAGACGTGTCGGCAACCCCTTCAGTGAAGGATCCCCGGCCTTTGAAAAGAATTGTAAGGTTTCTCCGAATGTACATGAACCTTAATTGGATCTCAATTAGGTTGGCTAGTGGGTTGAGCCAGTCCAGACCCATGCTCTTGGGCTGAAAAGGGGTAGGCCTTGGGCACTTCGGTGTCGGTTGCTGATGAGGCGAAGATAACAGCAACTACATTGAAAAATTGAGGAAGACAATGTCGACCTTTTGCTATGGTGGAAGGCCAAATTGCCGTGTTTTTCCTATTCTTTCCATGGTGGATGGTGATGTGCTCACTCCATTGGCTTCAATTATACTGTTAGAGTCCATTTTTAGTACTAGCAAATGGTATAATTATAGACTATAAGCAAATGTTGAGTTCCAAGAATATGGGAATGACCATCGCCTGCATCTCTTGGCCCATCGTCGATGTGCGTAGGCTGTACAGCGTGTCATCTAATTATCTAAAACATCTATGGAATCGCCCAAAAAAAAAAAAATGCCACAATTTGATTAAGCTCTCATGCTGCTACTGCTGTGCTGCACTCTCTCCCTCTCTCTGAAACACTAACGAGGAGGAGGAGGACAGGACAAAGTAAGGTTAAGAGTTTAACCAAGGTAGAGTTAAGTTACTCTTTGCCCATTGTCGGTCACTTCGCAATTTTGCAATTATTAAAGCTTTGGCGTCTTCCCCAGATGAGAGTACGATGTACGAAGGGTCACATGACAATTTAAAGGTTGTTAGTATGTCAAACCTCACGTCCAGGGACCTAGTTTCGTCGTACCGTCCTATCTCTCATTTCACACATTGTCTAGTCCAAAAAAAAACCAAATAGAGTTGGAAGGGCACATCAAAGTAGCACTGATTGACAAAAGTGACATGAAAGCCTGTCTCTAGAAAGGGGACATTCTCTAGTGCATGAACCTTACATACATGTTTATAGTAATCTTAATTAAAGCTCCAAAAATATTACAAAGGTGTCGGTAACAATTTGAACGAAGGATCCTCAGCTACCTAAAATTATTCTGAGGTTCTTCCTAGTGTACATGAGCCCAAATAGATAGGTTTTAGTTAGGATGGCTAATGGGCTGTGCCGGTTCAAACCTGTGCTCTCGTGCCACAAGCAACCTACCAAAAAAAAGGGTAGGCCTTGAGCACTTCGGTGTCGATTGCTGGTGAGGTGAATGGATATCTCAACAAGTAAGTACATTTGAAAAATTCGAGGAAGACAATGTTGACCTTTTGCAATGGTGGAAGGCCGAAGCGTCGTATTTTCCTAATTTTTCCCAACTCGACTCACTTTGCTTTACACAATTAAGGAATTCAATTGGCTTGGTGAGGCCTAGCCTCGCGTCGGCTAGCGACGCTTTGGTGAGGTTGCTAGCCCTCGTCTAGGTCGCCCGGCACTGACTATGGCCAAGGCCAGTGACCGGCCAAAATGAAGAAGAAGAAGAAGAAAGAAAAGAAGAAAAAAGAAGAAAAAAAGAAGAGAGAAAAAAAGATTCTAGAAATTGTTCCTATGAACAAAAAGGGCTTGCATGATAATATTTCTATTCCTTTCGATTTTTGTTCTTTTGTTCCCTAACAAAAAAGAAAGATAAATTCATTTGCAGAATGCCAACTTATTTTTTGTTCCACTAATAAAAATTAGCTTGGGAATAGAAACAAAAACAAAAAAAAAAAAGTTCTTCTTGTTCCCAACAATTTAGTAAATAAGCTAATTTTTTCTTTTTTGTTCCTCTCTTTGCCGCAGCCACCTCCAACTATCCGAGCCACCGCCGATCACCGGCCCCCCGACTAGTGCCGTCGCTGCCAACCGCCGGTTGGGTAGAGAGCACCACCAACGGCCCCCGTTTGCCCTTCTTTGTGCCATGTTTCGGCTCGTCGGACCGGGCTTTGTCGTGGTAGGATTTGTGTTAGTCCCAGCCCCCATCTATGTCGTGCTAAGCTTCATTTCGATCTCTGCTTATCGATTGCTAAGCGTCTCGGCGCGGTTTGACTCCCAATTAATTCAATAGTCTCCCTTCAGTCGACGCCCGTTATTTGTTTGTGAAAATGCCCGAACCGAGTTATGTAGAGTTTCCAGGATTTTGGTCTGGTTCTAAGCGTTTGTTGGTTATCTGACATGTTTGTGGACTTTCACTATTGTCTGTGGAGTCGTGCGCTGTTTCTTTTGCGTGTCGTGTGTGCATCCCGGTGGACGGTCCTTTGATTGAGCCAAGGGCGGATAAGAGCCGGCTCATGGCCGTTCGTCTCTTCTGTTCGGACGGAGAGAAAGCAAAAGAGAGGGCAAAGTTGGAGGCGTCGATTCCGTGAAGGATGGAATTGTAGGTTGGGCTTAAGTTGGTTTAGTGGGTTTAGGTCCGTTTCTGTTTTCATGGGTTTTAAAAAAAATATTGGTTTTGGGCTTAACTAGAATTTGTTAAGTTCGGGTCGATTTCGAGCTATATTTGACTGGTGATCTTTGGGCCTGATTTGCTTTAGTCTGGCTTTAGAAAACTCGGGCTTAAATTGTTGTGCAATGTGCTTAGTGCAATTAGAAGAGGAGGCCGGGCCGGGTATATTTGGTCTGGCTAAATAGGTTTATTCGGGCCGAGCCTCGGGGCTGGTCCATTTCTTGACCCAACCCGAACCTATAGGGTCCGGGTCGGACCCAAGAGACCCGGTCCGAATTCCTTTAACAATATTAAAACTCATAAAAAGACAATCATGAAATTTTTTCAAACATTAATTAATTAATAAAAATCATAAAAAATTTAAAAATAATTTTTTTATAAGATATTAAATAAAATTCATAGAAATTTTAAAAATTCAAAAACTGCATAAAAATACAAAAAAAAAATTCAAAAATTTTAAAATTTTGAAATATTCATAAATTCATAAAAAAAATTTAGAATTCCTCAAAAAGCTTAAAAATATTTTTTGGATGATCTTTTCTTAAAAAAGGGGGATCCTTATGTATCTAAAATTGTGTCCAATTGCCCTTAGAGACGAATGCCCTTGATTACACACTTTCCTTATGTTAATTATGGTTTCCATTTAGCTTAGTTAGAGGCGGCATGCTCCTTATTTAACAATGCTAGATTCTTGCTCTCCTAATGTAATTTGTTCTATGTCACTTTAGTTATTGATTGTTATGTTAACAATTGCACACCTGCATGATCACCTCACATACTAGTAGATAGGTCTAAAATCAATCTAGACTACCTGACAAAGAAATAAGATTAGGTACCCAAATGGTACTGTAATCAAGTCCTTGACCTCAAATTCTCTGATCACATGCTTCACTTAGTTTCTAAGCCGACCTCAATAGGTTAATAGTGACTCCTCATTAGAACATTTTTACAAACACATCAATATCGCGTAAGATATAGGTTTGGGAGAGCTCGCTCCAAATCATGGGCCGTGAGTCCATCTTTTAGGTAATCTTCCTAAATCTATTCTCTCTCCTGAGGGTTAGGTCGCGACAAGAACCAAATCCAAAGGAAGGTGTTTTTGGTGTGTCCTTGAATGAGGTTCCGACCGTCTAGAAACATGTACCATTGGACTTCAATTGTCTTGATGGAGTCAAATATGATCCATTACATGCCATTAGTTTAAAGCTTTGTGGAAATAGATATGTATGACTTTGATTGGTGTGTGACTTTTGTTTTACCTAGCTATCCATATGGAAGCCGAACTTCCACACGAAGCTATCGTTGCTATAGCCAAATGACAAAAAAAGGAATTTCTATCAAGATTTCAAAAGAATGAGCTAGTTAATGAAAATTGTGACTTCATGAGGTTCCTTGGTCGAAATGAAGATGGTCTATCTCTGACCATACCAGTGAGCTGCATGCAATGACCCAAGATATCACCTATTTGTTACGTCCAAAAAATAAAAAGGAAAATAATTCGATAGTGAGAAATCATCGAATGATTTACACCGTCACTTATCCTGTCTTAGTCAATACTTATATATTAAATTGAGATTCTCATAACTTATTGAAGCATTAGCAAGATATATATTGGATGATGCGAGACAATGTTTTCTCCAACATCAAAATTGGTGCAACCCAATTGAAGGAAATGAATCAATTAGTCAACACATAACTTTAACCATGCCCTACATGTACGTTTCTGAAGGTAAGTAGAGATTCAGGACAAAAAAGCAGTCTGATCAAGAATCACAATGCAAAATGTGATTTTTTTTTCTCTTGGTGGCCAGAGTGAGAAAAGTTTATTTCCTCTATCAAGTTAAATCCAACAGCATATGCTTTTATGGAAATTACAACTTATTTACCTTAAATTCATTTCCCCCAAATTAATTACCTTAAACCCAAACAAATTTTGACTTGACTATGTTCTTTCCTCTAAAATTCGTATCCTAATTCCTACACTAAACTACCTAGTAATGGTTTATAACCTGATGCGGTCCTAGGAGTAGACAAGATTCGTGTGAGGTGTTTTAACCCGCTAAAGGAAGCAAGCAAGACCAGCCCTTTCATGCTGAGATGTAATGTGGTTTATAAGTTTGGACAGGTTTTTATCTTTTAGGCCAAGATTTACTCTAGGAAGTCTGGCATCACTAGGTCAATAAAACCGAACCATCCGGAAATCAATCACTCTTAGTTCAAATTGGAACTTTGACCAGAAACATACGCGTAGATGGTCTACACTCCAACAAGTGAGCTGCATGTAAAAGAAGATGCAGCTAGTGTAACTTGGATGTGTAGTCCCAGTTCGGGCTTCAAACACAAAAGATTTATAAATGAAATATTTCATTATGAAAATGATGGTCGTTCACAAGGTTAATTGCTTTTCTTCAGCAACTAATATGTACAATAGGGCTAATTTTCAACGGCATAAAGCATAGTCTCTACAGTTAATTTTCAACGACATAATTTTTCCATGCGGAAGATTGCAACAATTGTTGATGGACAGCTCAAGAAAAGATACGAAGCTGAAGTCAAAATACGTTTGAACTAAATATAGCCCATCTATTTTAATAGAGGGAAAATTACTAAAAAAATCATAAACTTATTGCAATTGTGTCAATTCAATTTTAATTTTTTTTTTATTAATCGAGTCATAAACCTTTTACAGTTATTCTCGATCAGTCCATCCGGCCAAAATTAACTGGCTGGCGCTGATGTGGCAATTGGCCAGCGCCAACGACCTTTTTCCAATAATTTTTTTGAAATATTTTATCATTTTTTTAATCTTTCTTTCTTTTTTTTTCTTCTCCCTCTCCCTCCTTTCCTCCTCCTCTCCTCCTCCCTCCTTCTTCCTTTGACTCCAACGACCAGCCAGAGGGCTAGCCGGTTGCTGGACTGAGGTGGCTGGGCTACCTCGCCTCACTGTTGCTGGGCGAGGGTGTTAACACCTAAATTTTGGCGACCCGCTTAGTCATTTATTGCATTGAAAAATTATGGGTTAATTTTACCCCTAAAAATATAGTTAATCGCATAGCATATAGTTTTAGGTGCATTTATTTTTTATTTGCATTTACATTGGGCTAATGACGGATGGATTCGAATTGATGGTTCGGAAACTTTAAGTTGATGAGCAAGGCTAAGCCCACGAAGAAAGCAAATCGGTCCAAGCCCGTATCCTCGGAAATATTTTAAGGATTTATCTTTGTGAGATTTCAATTCAAAAGCAAATATTACATTTGGAAAAAAACAAATATTGCGTTTCGAAAAAAATTATCGTGGATATGGATTTGGAAAATTTAAAAACCATAATCTGTGCCCTATAAATAAGTAAACATACGTAGGGTTTAAGGGGAGGCCACACATAATACACACGGCCGTACGTAGGGGGCTTTTGTTGAAAAAATTGAGAGCAAAATTGAGAGAGAACTTTTCGTGAGAAAATTCAAGCGAAAGAGAAAGGGAGCGAATCCGAAAATTTAGAAAAAAAGAACTGCGAGAGAAAGTTCGTGCAAAGGAAAGCTGTGGAGAGAGTTTTCTTTCTTCCTTTGGTCTTTTCAAAGTCAAAAAAAAAAAAAAAGAAGAAAGAAAGTTTTTGCTTTTGGCTGAAAGGGGCAGAAAGTACACAAGAGACAAAGAGAGAAGACGTAGGGAAGAGACGTGAGAGAAGGGTAAAAAAAAAGAAGAAAAGAAAAAAGAAAAGAAAAGAGGTTGCTGTTCATCTTCCTCGAAGAGCTACCGGCGTTGCTGCTGACCACCTCTGCTGATCCCTGTGCCGCCGCGCTTCCGTCTGTCGCCAACCCGAGCGCCCCAGCTCCACCTCTGCCGTCGCCGATCTGCAGCAGCAGAAGTCTCGGTGCTCCTGCTCTCCTTCGCCCGACGCCATCGGAGACCACACCACCCCTGCTCGCCTCCACCCGACGCTCAGCCGCCGCTGCACCGCTGTCCCTGCCGTGACCCGACGCCGCCGGAGCCCACACCGTCGCTGCTCGCCTCCGCCCGGCGCCCGACAGCCAGCCTCGCGCCCACGCTACCGCTGCTCGTTTCACCCGCATCTGCACTAGCACCCGACGACCGCGCTCCTGCCCAGCCGACGCCGGAGCTCCGAAGCCTGCCGTTCCCGACCTCGCCGCGCCACTACGCCGCTCGCCTCAGCCCAGCACCCGGTGCCTTCGCCGCCCGTCTCTGCTCACCGGACGCCGCGCCTACGCCCCCGACGCCGCACCTCGAAGCCCGAGGCCTGCTCCTCTCCACTACCGTTCCGCAGCAACCGAGCTCTCACTGTTCACCATTGCCGCCGCGACCCGCGAGCCCGACGCCGCTGCACCAGTTGCCCAAGGCCTCTTGCCGTCCCTGCGCCGCCCCACCGTTCGAAGCCTGTGACCCGACGACCCGTGATCCACGATCCGCGCTCCGGCTCCGTCAACCCTCGCTGCCCCGCGTCGGACGTGCTGCTCGTCGTGCCCTCGCCGGAGCCCCCGCCGGGATCCTCGCCGGCAACATTCCTCCTCATTGACCGGCCACCAGCCCCTCCTTCATTTTTGTAGAAAAAAAGAAAAAGCCCAAAAATTAATTTAGGTAAATTTTGTTTTTCTTTTCTTTTTTTATTATTGTTGATATTTCATATTATTTGCATTTTAGTGTAATTATCCCTTTAATGTGAAATTGAAATTCCATGGTATGAAATTGCCTTGAAATTAGTGATTGTCGTTCCGATTTTCGAGCTCGAAATCCGACCGCAATTACTTAAAAAATTGCCAATCCGATCTCCCGCTCGAGATTCGATTCGTGATTTATGTGAAATTAGCCAACCCAATCTCACGCCGAGATATGGTTCGTCGATTTGGGTATCAATATGGCTTGATTTGCTGTGGCGTTACTTAAATTAGCTTTCTTTAAAAAAAATATCAAAAAAATGTAGTTTTAGGGTTTGCATGTTCATAATAGGTATTTTATTTCGAATTTTCAAAAAATAAAAAAAAATCAAATCAATTAATTTAGGTTGCTAGTTTTTTTTTTTTTTTTTTAAAACTTGGATTGCATGTTTAATTATTTGGCAATTATTAATTTCGAAATTTAAAAAAAGGGAAAAAATGAAAAATACAAAAAGTCATTATGCATGTCATGTAGAATTAGGGCATTCTTTTTGCACGTCATTGCATGTTAAGATTGCATATTATAGGTTTAGATAATTTCTCCTAAATAGATTGCATGCTTATTAGAAAAATAAAAATCATGTGCACGCTATATAGAATTAGTTTCATACAATGCACGTCATTTAGTGATTTTTGTTAGATGCATTTAATTAGAAATTGCCCGTCATTAGAATTAGGTCATTGGATTAATTTAGATTGCATATTTAAGTGTTGCATTTTTTTAATTTCGAATCTCATGGGAAATAAAAAAATTATTTAGAATAAATCATCTCATGCTTAGGATAGACTACATGCTTAGTTATGTCATATTGCTTAGGTCATATAGCTAAGTCATGTTGCCATGTCATATCATTTCATGTTAAATTAGTGGCATGCATTGCATATTGCATGATTTTCATTAATTAAGTGAAAACAAAACAAAAATTGCGTGTTAATTAGAAATCATATTTAGGACTCGCTGATGTGAATTCTAAACTAACAACGCAGATTCTTTCGTTGCTATGAGGTAAGTCCCTGCAATTTATTCATTTGCTTTCTTGAGTGTTAAATTGGTGGTTTTGCACCGCATGGCACCTCACATGTTAAGGAATTAAAATCAATTCAAGTTGCTTGCCAAACAATTTTTTCAAAATAAAAGATAAAGGTACCGAAAGGGCATTAGAGAAATCTAGTGTAACCAAGTCCCCATACCCATAATCTCTGGTTCGTAGGAGTAAAGTAAATCTCCCATTACTTTACTTGGGTTTCTAATCGACCCACCAAAAATAGATTAATGGCGACTCCTAATTGAAAATCAATTGCATGTTAAGAACTTGAATCTAAGTCGCGAATTGGTATGGGCTTGGGAGAGCCCGAGTTAAGTCTAGGCTTAACAATCCATTAGCCAAATCCTAGGTGGTTCACACCCGAAAAATTTGGTCACGACAGAGGGCAAGCTCATCTAGCCATTAGTGGGGCAAGCCCTCGCCAGATTCAGCGAGGGGGGCCTCGATGTCATCACGTCTGGTGAGCTCGTGCCCAACGATGGCAGGGCGAAACCTCGCCGGATCTAGCAAGGCGATCCGGCGGGCTCGCCAGCCGGTCGGCGAGCTCGGGCCTAGCAACAGTTGGTGAGGCAAGCCCTCGCCATATCCGACGAGGGGGGTAGACGCGACGGCGAGCCCCCCTCACTGGATATGGCGAGGGCTCACCTCGCTCGGCGACCACAAGGCGAGTCCTCGCTAGATTCGGCGAGGGCTCACCCCGCTATCGCTGGGCACGAACTTGCCAACCGGCAAGGCGAGCCGCTAGATCGCCTCGGTCGACAACCGGCCAACCTGGCTGATCACGAGCCAAAGGAAGGAGGAGGGAGGAAGAAGGAAGAGAGAGAAGGGAAAAAAAAAGATAAACAATTAATAAAATATTTTTTAAAAATAAAATATTATCAGAAAAAGATCGTCGGCGCCACTGACTAATTTTGGCCGATGATGGATTGATCGAGAATAATTGTAAAAGGTTTAGGACTTAATTGATAAAAAAATAAGTTTATGATTGAATTGGCACAATTACAATAGGTTTATAGTTTTTTTGATAATTTTCTCATTTTATAGATAAAAGGGAGGTAATTGTCAACTCATCTAAAATTTGAACTGTTGAATGTAGAAGTGCTTTAATGGTAAGTATTCTGACAGATAACTACTGCTGACTTTATTGTTTAAGAGGTTTATAGATCCAACCCATTTGGATTTTTGTACTTTTCATCTTGATGATGATCCGAGGAGTATTATGTACAATCTGACATTTGTACAGGTGAACCATTTCTAGCGGCCTAAGCAATCATAATATCAGGGATAATTAGGCATTCTTTCACAATAGCTACCAAATTTGAAAGTGTACCAGAACTCTGATACCGTTGCACACTAAATCCCGACTCTGAAAAATTACAAGTTTAACTGAGAATTTTGATTTTTGCTGCAATGGCTAATTTTTTTAATCTACATCTCCGTTAAGTGTTCTAATTGAGTATGGATTAAATTATTTTTCTTGACAAACTTAACCGTATTATTGTTAACTTCATTAGTCATACATCATTTCTAGTTCCTTAACTTCATTCACCATGTGGTAGAGATTATTCTAGTCAAGAAAAATAAGCAAGTCCCTATTCAGGGAACGTTCAATTTGCCGTGCAGAGGGGGAAAAATAGTGACAAAAACAAAAATCAAAGCTCAAGAGGATAATATGTAACTTCTCGAAATTCGGTGCCATTCGGCAACGCGGTCATAGTTTGGGAAAGTAATTTACAACTAATATATTTCCAACGGCAAAAAGCATTCCTCTATGGTTAATTTGCAATGACATGAGTGTTTTCTCTTATTCAATGCATGTGTATTGTTAGATTATCGTAGTTGCTATGAAAATATTACTGATAGTCATAAAAACTCATGACTATGTTAAATCGATGCATATACACCACATTGAAATGAACACTAGAAATATAAGCAAGGGGGAAACATATTCAATTGAGAAGAGTAGGTTGACACAACTCTATAATTGCTGGGAGCATAATGTAATCAACCCTACGAACCACGTCAAATGACAACGCTCAAACAATCTGATCCAAACTAACACTGTATTACTTATTGCAATAAATGCCACCGACGGCTGAAATTTGAAGATTCTAACATTTTTTGCTTCAAGTCGGGATTGACATCGAGGCTACTTAGGTTAGGAGGAAGGGTAGGCAACTCTTTGAGAATGTCGCAGTGTAACAAATCCAGAGTTTGAAGGCTTGGCAAGAACTATATTTCTGATGGAAGGCTCGATATACGAGTACCTCGAAGCCTCAGTTCTCTGAGAGATTCTAGGTCCAAAATATCACTTGGAAAGACTCCCTCCAAACTCCTGCACCAGGAGGCATGTACTTCTTCTAGGGAAATCAACATTCCAATATTATGAGGAAATTCTCTTACGAAACAAGAATCCATTTTCAGCACTTCCAATTTCCAAAGGTTTATAGTTGAATCGGGCAAATTCGAAATACCCGTACTTGAAATATCCAACTCTTCTAATGAGTGCCCTAATTTGCCAATGGATTCCGGAAGCTTTCCAAGCCCACGACAATCCTTCAAAGACAAGCGTCTAAGATGTCCCAAGTCTCCTATTGACTCAAGGAGTTCAAGAATTTTCGCGTTATCCAAGGCTAGCTCTGAAAGAGCTTTAAGTTCACAAATTGAACCAGGAAAACGAACCAATGACAAGCAATTAGTGGCATTAAGAATTTGCAGCCGAACCAATTTGCCTATCGATGCAGGAAGTTCTCGTACAGAAGTGCCATCAATCAGGAGCTCTTTCAAAGCATCCAGCCCATCCATTTTCACAGGCAACATGCTAAGTTCAGGGCAAAACTTCAAATTCAAGGTAACCAAGGGCTTCAAATCATTAATTGAAGGATGTAAATGAACCAATCGAGAACATCTTTCAAGGATCAGTATCTCCAAATTTGGGCAACACGAGAAGCTCGGGGTAACTAATAGGTCCGTACAACCTGTAAGATTCAAGACTTTCAAATGCTCCATCTGCAAAACAAGGGAAAAAATTTCATATGACTTAGAATTCTCAATGTACATAAGGGCTAACACGAAGACAACAACAAATGAGCTACAAACCCACCTTTATTCTATTCCAACCTCCCCAGGACTCTTTAACCTTACTCCAGGAAAGATCAAGAATAACTAGGTTCTCATTTTTCTCTAAATGCATGCTGATCGCATCTTGAGGGCAACCTTGCCACTGAAGCCACCAAACGTACCCTTTTCCCCTTCTTCCTGTCCTGGGCTATGGTAGGACCGTACAATCCAGCACCTGTTACTGGATTGTGGAAACGTTCGTGGACAATGTCCCTGGCAAGGCACCTTGGCATGCTGTGCATGTCTAATTTATTTTTGTCCATTTCTATTAGGGACATTCGACAAAGGACACTGACTTCATCACGACGATTACAATGATGAGGCCAAATGATCAGATGAGAAAGAAGAGAATGAGGAGAATGAAGACGAAGAGGACGAGGAGGACCAGGAAACCAATACCACACAAGTGAGGCATGTTGGGGTTTCATGAATCATGTATAAGAAAAATTAACGAAATGAACGCAGTGGAAACAAAGATATCTTTTACACATGATTCTCCTAAGGCGTTGTTCGTGCGTTTTAATCAAAAATCTAAACATAAAAGGGAGTTAAACGAATTACCTCTCGAAGCGCGCTTTAAATAAGTCGGTTCGGATGTTCTATAGTTCGAGTCCCACAAGTGTCGGACCTCTAGTTCAGACACACCAACAACAAACGTTGAACGGAAGAGAGAACTTTCAGATATTCACCACTTCGATTGTGCTAGCAATCACGTGGAAATGATCCACCGTATCCTCAATGTATTATAGTCACGGCCCGAACGAGATAATGATCTTCTTTCTTGCGTCTCAAAAACACAAGAACACACACACAATTTGCTCTCTGTTTTCAGCAAAGCATTTTCTCTCTAAAACACAAATGCACACCCACCTTTTCTCTGTCTTTTCAACAAGGCATCTTTTCTCTTAAAAAACAAAACGCACGACCACTTTTTCTCTATATAAGCAGCCCATCGTTTTGTCCTCAAAACCGTTTTTCAATTTTAAAATAAAACTGATCAACAACGGTTGCTGATCAATGGACGATCAGCAACCGTTGCTGATCGTCTGCCAAGCACGAACGATCATGCATGAGCGGTTGCTCATGCACGATCTTGGCATGATGGTCAGCGGTTGCTGACCATCCATGCTCGTGCATAATGGTCAGCAACCGCTGACCATTATGCTGTGCATGTGCACGAATTCGTGCACATGCATGAAGCTTTAATTAATTTTTTTTTTTAATTAGTTAATTTAGGGCATACTTCTAACAATCTCCCACTTGCACTAAAGCCAACTTGTTTGTTATGTTAACATATATCCACTTTGGGCATGCGTGTGCATCATATGCAAGTAGGCTCGTGACTATAATACAAATTAAATTAAATTTCATTTAATTTAATTTCAAATCGACTCAATTCGATTGCAGTAATTGCAAACACATTTGCAATAATATTTCTCTCTTGTTCCACGTCATCCTAATTGTTTATGGTGTGTAACATCCCTAGGTTCATCACTAAGCTGGTAGTAAGACTTGTACTAACAAATTATTACTTCCAAAAGAATTAATTGTCTTGATTAATCTTTTAGGTCCTACAAGCCATGATTGACATCTAGCAATATGTCATGGCTACCAAGATAGTGTGAATACTTTAAGAACATAATGAACCTGTCAGCTTTGGCTGATTGTAATTCAATCCTCTGTCTTACTATGTCCCGATCAAACAAAGACCATGGAATATTTGTCAAGTCATTAATTCGATCATATGCACAAATCTAATTGACATGTATTTTATTCGAGACATAAACAATTTATTCTCGGTTACAACCCCGGCCGAGGATTTCAATGCAGTGTCACATTAGATCGCATAGGACATCATTATCATACCTTGCATATAACAAGGAGACAGATTCCATATTGCGCACACGTGTAACTTCATATATGAACAAACTATGACCATTAGGTATAAAGACGGATCAACGATCCGGCATTATGTGCACCCGTGAACCATAGTTGTTCAATACACAAGTTAACACTGTGCCTCAGGTCTAAGGATTATTTACACAAGACCAAAGCATGAACAATTAGACATTGACCACGCTAAAAGCTTCAATGTCGCTAATCGTTCCATATGCATCACGTTCAGTGAATTTGTCTAATACAAACACCTGTGTTCTAACTCAGGCATCACAATACCCAATGACATGTGACTCATCATTCCCTTAAGTATCCAATACTTAATGGCGAAGTTAAGAACACACCGGCCTCAACAGGATTATTAATATCCACTCAATAATCCATCGACTGGGAACGATTTAAAGATTCAGTCTAACTATGAACCAGTCACATATATTCTTGACGTCTCAAGAACAGGTCTAGTTGAAACTGATCTTATGGAATCATTCATTAATATAAAATAATTGGACAAATGAATGAATACGTCATTGCCATTAATAATAATAATGAAAGTACAACTGAAATCCCTAATATGTAACTATTACATAGTAACTTTAGGGCATACATTTAACAATTTCTCACTTGCATTAAAGCCAACTTGTCTGGTACCTCAAACCCATTTTGTCAATATGTCTTTCAAAAGAAGACTGAGGTAAGGCCTTAGTGAAGGGATTTGCCACGTTTTCTGCTGAGGCAATTTTCTACAAGGCGATATCACCTCTCCCAACAATTTCTCTGATGAGATGGAAGCGTCTCTCAATGTGCTTGGACTTCTGGTGAGACCTTGGTTCCTTAGCTTGAGATATCGCCCCATTGTTGTCACAAAACAATGTGATCGGTTGCTCAATTGAAGGAACGACTCCAAGTTCAGAGATAAACTTCTTCATCCAAGCGGCTTCCTTTGCTGCCCCGGAAGCAGCTACATACTGCTGCCTCATTGGTGGAATCGGCAGTTATACTTTGTTTGGAACTTTTCCAACTAATTGCACCACCATTGAATGTAAAGACAAACCTAGATGTAGACTTATAATCATTAGGATCCGATTGAAAATCGGAATCAGTATAAGCTACAACTTTAAATTCTCCTTCTCCATATATCAAGAATAAATCTTTAGTCTTTCGCAAGTACTTAAGAATATTCTTGATTGCTCTCCGATGCTCTTCTCTGGATCGAGGCGATATCTCGCTAGTAATACTTACAGCATGCGCAATATCGGTCTAGTACATAGCATAGCATACATTATGCTTCCAATAGCGGATGCATATGGTATTTTCGCCATCCGCTCTCTTTCTTCTGGAGTGTTGGAACACATCTCCTTAGAAAGACGGATCCCTTGCCTAAAATGCAATAATTCTCTCTTGGAACATTGTATGTTAAACTATGTTAACACTTTGTCTATGTACGTAGATTGTGAGAGGCCAATCAATCGTCTTGATCTATTTCTATAGATCTTGATACCTAAAATGTAGGTTGCCTCTCCTAAATCTTTCATGGAGAATTTCCGTGACAAGAATAGTTTTATCGATGATATCATTGGTACATCATTTCCAATCAAAAGTATATCATCGACATATAAAACCAGAAATGCAATTGCACTCCCACGGATCTTCTTATATACAAAAGGTTCATCCGGATTTTTGATGAAGCCAAACGATTTGACTACCTCATCAAAACGGATGTTCCAACTTCTGGAGGCTTGTTTGAGTCCATAAATGGATCTCTTAAGCTTACACACCTTCTGTTTTTCACTATTGGATTCAAAACCTGTGGTTGTTCCATATAGATGTCCTCATCGAGAAAACCATTTAGAAAAGCTGTTTTGACATCCATCGGAATATCTCATAATCAAGGTGTGCAGCTATAGCCAACATAATCCGAATGGATTTTAGCATGGCCTGGTGAGAAAGTTTCGTCATAATCAATTCCTTCTTTTTGACGATATCCTTTCGCCACTAGCCGTGCTTTGTAAATTCCAATTTGACCTTAAACATTCATCTTCCTCTTGAAGATCCATTTACAGCCAATTGGTACAATACCATCAGGCGGGTCGGTCAAGGTCCAAATCTCATTGGAATACATTGAATCCATTTTGGATTTCATGGCCTCTAGCCATTTACGAGAATCGATGTCCAACATCGCCTCCTCATAGGTTTTAGGATCACCGAGTTGATCACTATCATTCACAATGAATAATGGTTCGATATGATCAACCGAGTGTCTATAACGAGCAGGTGGGCGAGACGTTCTCGCACTTCTCCTAAAGAGGTTGTGTATCGTAAGCTCCCAGATCGAATCGAGATTGGTATCTCGAACTCGGTTGTTTGATACTTCATTATTTTCTTCTTGTAAGACTATTTTCTCCTTGACACCACTTTCTTGGACGAACCGATTCTCCAAAAAGAAGCGTGCTTGCATACCAAAATTCTTTGGTTTGAATGAAAATAGAAATAATATCCAAGAGTTTCCTTTGGATATCCAATGAAGCGACCTTGTTCAGATCTTGCCTCCAATTTTTTCCATTTTCAGCTTTTTACGAAAGTGGACAACCCCAAATCTTAATATGATTAAGACTAGGTTTCCTACTATGCCATATCTTATAGGGCGTAGTTGGAACAGATTTGGATGGCACTCTATTCAGTATATATATAGCAGTCTCAAGGGCATATCCCCAAAGAGATATTGACAAATCGGTGTAACTCATCATAGACCGTACCATATCTAATAAAGTACGATTTCTTCGTTCAGATACACCATTATGTTCTGGAGTTCCAGGAGGTGTCCATTGTGATAAAATGCCATTCTCTTTAAGAAAGTCCAGGAATTCAGTACTAAGGTATTCACCTCCTCGATCCGATCGAAGAGCCTTAATACATTTTCCCGTTTGTTTCTCAACTTCAGCCTTGAATTCCTTGAACTTTTCAAAGGATTCGGATTTATACTTCATGAGGTATAAATAACCATACCGTGCCCGATCATCGGTGAAGGTAATGAAGTAATTATAACCACCTCTAGCAGTTTCATTAATTGGTCCACATACATCTGTATGTATTAATTCTAATATGTCAGCAGCTCGCGCACTTTGTCCCACAAAAGGCGCTTTGGTCATTTTTCCTAGAAGACATGCCTCACAAGTCGAGTATGACTCAAAATTTGAAGGATCAATGTATCCATCATTACTCAACTTGTTAATTCTGTCTTCTCCAATATGACCTAATCGGAGATGCCAAACATACTTTTTATTTGGACTGTCTCTAGGGCGTTTATTAGTTATGGCATTTATATCAATTCTATTTTGCTTATTAACATTGGTAATCGCATTACCGGACATTGTAATGGTATAAAGATTGTTGGTTAATAAGCTAGTTACAACACATATTCTATTATGATAAATAGAACATACATCATCAGCAAAAGAAAATTCATAATTCTCTTTACCCAAACGAAATATAGAGATGATGTTCCTAACAGCATTCTTATAATGCAAACAGTTCTTTAAAAACATTACATGTCCAGAAGGCAAACATAAATGAAAAGTCCCTATAGCTAATGCAGCAACTCTTGCTCCATTGGCAAACGTCAGGACAATCTCATTTCGCCTTAGCATCATGCTTATTTCTAGATTCTGCAAAGACATACAAATATGTGAAGTTGCAGCAGAATCTAGAACCCATGAGCTGGATTCAGCACTAACCATAAGATTGGTTTCAATAAGCATAGACACCATACCTTCATAAGGTCGGTTCTTGGGCTTGACCTTCAAGCTCGCGAGGTACCTCTTACAGTTCCTCCTCCCGGTGCCCTTTGACACCACGGTAATGACATTTCCCTTTATCAATCATGGGTTTTGGTTGCACAACAGTTTGGCAGGCCTCTTCCATTTATTCTTCTTTAAAACAGTCTTACCCTTTGAAGAAGAAGCCTTAGCCATAGCCACTACATTTGGCCTCGTGTTATGCATTTCCTTCTCATAAACTACCAGCATGCTATGTAACTCAGCAAGAGTTTTCTCCATCTTATGCATGTGGAAGTTTTGGACAAAACCAGAGAAGGAATCGGGTAAAGATTGGAGGATCAAATCCACAGCTAACTCATTGTCCATAACGAGATTCAGCCTAGCCAATTCTTCCATGTGCCAGATCATTTTCAAAGCATGATCATTAACAGATGATCCTTCAGCCATCCTCATACGGTACAATGCCTTAGATATCTCATATCTAGAGGTTCGACCATTCTCATCAAAGTATTCCTTTAAGTGCAAAATGATCGACCCAGCATCTTCCATAGATTCATACTTCTTATGTAATTCATTATTCATAGAAGCAAGCATATATGACCCAACTTTTAAGTCATCATCACGCCACTTATCATAAGTAATACGCTCCTCTTGGGTCCCACCCTCAGGAAAGGAGGTTGGCATCTTTTCATCAAGCATATACCCAATTTTTCTGAATTGAGAACAATTCTCAAATTCCTCACCCGATCAGTGAAAGTGGGTCCAGTCAAACAATTCTTGTCAAGTATAGAAGTGAGTGGGTTTGTGGTCACCATTTTCAGAGTAATAATATATCTGTTGCAGAAAATAAATTGTTAGCCGTTGTACTTTTCAAAGTAACTATTTCATTTTGGCCTTTAAATGAAATAGATCATCCCACTAAATTTATATTCGAATCCCATACTCCTTAAGATGGGAAGCGGTAATCTTTGTTGGGTAAAGATTACTAGTGGGGATTGGAGTCCCACTAGTCCAAAGTCCACCTCACCTAACAGTTATTGGTGTTCTATGAACTTAGTGAGTGAACCAGCTTGTTCAACACATCATATGCGAGTCCCAATCATAACTTGGCCTCTAGACCATGAAAGCCTCACCTAACAGTTATTGGCATCATGATCATAATTAAGTCTAGCCCATCGTCTCATGCAAGTATTGAAAACACAAATAATTCCCTCACCTAACAGTTATTGGAAATAATTTGGCTCCAACCCCACAGCATCATATGCATAATAGAGTGGTCCAATATTATAAATGGTAATTAACCCCTATGTATCCATAACCGGTTAGTTAACCACTATAATATTGGATCAAACCACGACAATGGAAGGCCACGAGTCCAAAACCCGTTTCGACTTAATATTCTTTGTAAGGAGATTTGGGTCGTTATTAACAGTCTTACTTTGCACATTAACCGGTTTAACATGCACGATACCATAAACACAATAAATAAATAGATATCACATAATATCTATCCTATGTAGTGATCATGGAATTATGGTTCAATGGGTCTCGAGCCAAAGAGACCCATTTAGCCATTTTAATGTTTTAATAATATGGACCTGCTCTTCACTTTTTCTTCAATCTTTGAACTCTTCAAAGACCGGGCCCAAAGAGCTCACCGGTTTAATGGCTCCTCCAATGGCTCCTCCTCTCTTGTAGTATTTACATCAACAATTGAAATACTAAACTATACTAAAATTACATATCAAGAAAAATTAAAGTAAAATAAAAGG
The DNA here is from genome assembly GCA_014182545.1 of Eucalyptus globulus. Taxonomy (NCBI): domain Eukaryota; kingdom Viridiplantae; phylum Streptophyta; class Magnoliopsida; order Myrtales; family Myrtaceae; genus Eucalyptus; species Eucalyptus globulus. The sequence continues at coordinate 6,285,594 of CM024723.1, read as the reverse complement.
AAGGACGCAGCCTCCATTTAATAATTACATCCCCAAAAAGAATACCTGTAATCATCATACATTCATCCATACAACAATCACAACAATTAGGATTTTTCCATGATCACCACCATTCCTTACGAGCCATAAATTCAAAATTTAAAGCTCTGGAAGACATGCATAAAATTCTGCATATCATTTTGCAAAATATAAACATCAAGTATAACAAGTTACAGATTTTTGATTCAAAATTGATTTAGTTCTAATTTTTTGCTGTGTTGATTAAATTTATCACATAAATCAATCAACTTCTATAGGTCACATAAGAGCAAGAGAACCAATTCTCTTAACAAAAGTAAATTGACCATTAGAATGCAAAAATATATTTGAACTATAAATCAATTAAACGCACGAAAAACGCCTAAGGTTGGCTCTGATACCACTGTTGGGGTTTCATGAATCATGTATAAGAAAAATTAACGAAATGAACGCAACGGAAACAAAGATATCTTTTACACATGATTCTCCTAAGGCATTGTTCGTGCGTTTTAATCAGAAATCTAAACATAAAAGGGAGTTAAACGAATTACCTCTCGAAGCGCGCTTTAAATAAGTCGGTTCAGATAAACTATAGTTCGAGTCCCACAAGTGTCGGACCTCTAGTTCAGACACACCAACAACGAACGTTGAACGGAAGAGAGAACTTTCGGATATTCACCACTTCAATTGTGCTAGCAATCACGTGGAAATGATCCACCGTATCCTCAATGTATTATAGTCACGGCCCGAACGAGATAATGATCTTCTTTCTTGCGTCTCAAAAACACAAGAACACGCACACAATTTGCTCTCTGTTTTCAGCAAAGCATTTTCTCTCTAAAACACAAATGCACACCCACCTTTTCTCTGTCTTTCAACAAGGCATCTTTTCTCTTAAAAAACAAAACGCACGACCACTTTTTTTCTATATAAGCAGCCCATCGTTTTGTCCTCAAAACCGTTTTTCAATTTTAAAATAAAACTGATCAACAACGGTTGCTGATCAATGGACGATCAGCAACCGTTGCTGATCGTCCGCCAAGCACGAACGATCGTGCATGAGCAACCGCTCATGCACGATCTTGCATGATGGTCAGCGGTTGCTGACCATCCATGCTTCGTGCATAATCGTGCATGTGCACGAATTCGTGCACATGCATGAAGCTTTAATTAATTTTTTTAATTAGTTAATTTAGGGCATACTTCTAACAAGGCAATCCGACAATCCACATCCGGGGGAAAACTTGCAAGAATAAGATACATCAGCTTTAGATCTTCATCTAAAGTATCATAAATTATACTCAGAATCTTCTGGTAATCTTCCTGAAATTGTTGCATGAGATCTTTGAATTTAATCCATTCTTCCAGTCCTTTATATTGCAAAAAGAACCAAAAACTTTCACAAGTAGTGGAAGTCCCTTCGCAGCCTTCACTATTTCGATTGCAATTTTAACATAAGATCGTAGTTCATCACTCTTTCCGGTTGCAGCATACTGCCAGAAAAAGTTGAAAGCTCGATTATCATCCATCGGATTAACATTGTAAGTATGAGCCAACCCTCGAGCAACAAACCCTTGAAGAACTCTGCTTTCTTTTGAGGTGACAATTACTCTACTTCCACAACCAAACCAATCAAGCTTAGCTCCTACAAACTCCTTGAGGAGGGATGCCTTCTCCACGTCATCAAGAACAATAAGAACTTTCATACTCCTAAATATCTCTTTCAAAAATCCTACTCCTTCGAAAGCAGAAGCAACCTCATGCTCTCTTTTTAAAATATTATGGATCAACTTGGTTTGAAGATAGTGAACACCTCCAGGTTGCCGTGTTGTTTCTTCAATCTTGGCAAGAAAACTGCAAGCATCAAAGCGAAGGGATATTTTATCATATATGATCTTGGCAAGAGCAGTCTTTCCGATGCCATCTCTCCCATGGATTCCAACAATTCGTACGTCGCTTACTTCCAGTTCCAATAATTCCATTATTTTCGATTCTTGACTGTCTTCAAGCTCCTATAAAGGTACTTAAGTTTAGGAGAATGTTAGATAAGAAGAGAAGTGAAGAAATATACAGATGCGGCACTGTAAGTTCCAGATGAAAATGCCATTCCCTGAGACATGTGCTTTGATTGTGCCTGCCAATCAATTATATGCCTTACTAGTTGAGATGTTGTAACTAATATTTAGCTGACACAGAAGACAGGTTGTTGAAGATAAACTCCTCTGAAGTTCCTCCACACAATCATTGACTACATGCATCTCATTTAAGCTAAAGATATGTGCTGTCTCTATTATGGAAAAATCTAGTAAGCAAACTGGCTTACTAAACATAAAAAAGCCTAATCTGGCTTAACACACACCCGTTTCTTGTCCTTTGCAAAAGGAAGCACAGAAAGGTGATGACCAACCTTATCAGAGAGCATCTCTGAGTTGCCACAGTGATAAATTAAGCAGGAGTTTACCATGAGATCTCATTTAGATGTTCAAGATCCATAATGGCTAAAATCAAGGGTAATTAGCTACTGAAAAAATTGAAGTATATGCAAGCTACTTCAGAGTTCAGACGATGACTTGCATTACCTTGGAGGTTCAGTTCATGCGTTTGCCTTCCTTTTTATATCATATTCTAACTTTACAGCGACTGTAAAAATGACGTAAAAATATTTCGTGGTAATTAGACTTTTTATCTATTTGATGTAAAACACACTCAAGCTGAAACTAACTTCATCAACAGTTACAGTCTTTAGGAGAGAGTACTCGAGAAGAGAGGAGAATGGGAGCGAAGAAATATACCGAGGTCCTGTTAGATAACATGGGATTATCACCAGTGGATAGATCCTCAGACACATGATTGTGTGCTATCATCAGCTTAAACAAAATTTCTCCAACGATGGCTGTGATAAGTTCCTTTTCACTGCCAAGGCAGAAAAAATCTCAGTTCCAAACCATTAAAAGATCACTGAAACTTCAAATGGCTCATAAAAATGTTAACCCAACGCACTACATAATGAAACGGCAATCAATGTGCTAAAAGATCACTGAAACTTTATGCAGAACATAATTTACCTGATGTAAAGATATAAACATACACACTGATGTTTAGTAATTGTGTGAAAGTTGCATAATGCCATTGCAGCAAGTATTTGGTCCAAACAATGGATTATATTCTCACAGTTTGCCATCGAGTGAAAATATCACTCAACCACGGGTTGAAATACAGAATTACACGATTATGTGGCTGAACAGAATGAAGTTTTAAAGATAGTTCACTGAGCCAAACTCTGATATGTAGTGTAAACAGGGTCAATTCGAGAGAAAGATTTGGCCTGAAAAAGGAAGAAGAGGGAATTGAATATGTTAAACCAGTTAATTCCCATCAATAATTTCCTCTCTTTTTTTTTATTTTTTATTTTGTTTATCTAATTTAGTCCCCATAAAGCTTTGAAACAGGCTCGGTAACAATCATAAACCCAAGCAAGTGAGCAAAACAATTTAGAGTGCACCAGAGTCAAACAATATTTGCTTTTTTTGCTGGGAAAATATAGTTGGGCTTCCTTTTCCTGATATTCTCGACATTACCTCCGTCGATAGAGCAAATAAATCAGAAGAAACCTACAAGAAAAGACAGATGTAATGCAACATACATTTTATATGAGCTTCGCTCCCATCCCTTGATTTTACCAGCCCCCACAAGAGCCTTCTCCCACAGCTTGACTTTCTCATCGCCGAATATCTGCTTGTGCTCGTCCAGGGCGTCTCTGTAGCGTGATGTTTGGTCCAGCTGCACGTCAGACCGTTCCACATCGTAGAAAACGGGTAGGATCTCTTTCTTCCCTCCTGATCTAGACGTGTGCTCTACCATGAGTGCGAGCGTCTCAAGGCACTCGAGGTTATAAGCATAGGCTTTTGAAAAGATAGGTATGTAGATGTTGGAGCTGGAGACCGATAGCCGAAGCTCTTCGGGTAGAATAGACGGGATGTCGTCAACTCTGAAAACGCGAATTCCGTCAGCTTCCAAGCGGCGACAGAGGGAACCAACGAATCCATAGTGACCATCGGATCCAAAGTAACTCAGGATCACATCATCTTGATTCAGCCTCGCTGGTTTTTTTTCGACGAGGTCAGATAATTCAGCAACACTCGATTCTGCCCCTGATTTTAGCTTCTCCGGTTTTCTTGACTCGCCTTCTTGACCAAAAATTGGTTTTCTGCTTCGGGAATCAGCCATACTCGATTCCGACTTCAACTCAATCTGTCGTCGTCAGTTTTCACTCTAACTGGGTTTTTCAGAGAATGGCCAAGTGAACCGTTCGGGTTTGCCTTAATGGTCGTTCCATCCCAGCTTAAGAAGACAAATTCCACCAAAAAAAAAAAAAAAGTAATTATTTACGAAAATTCAAGAGAAATAACTCGTTACCAGATTCTCAGTCTTGCTGTTGCCCGGGTAAAATTACTGTACACGATATATTTACGAACTACGGAGCAATGGTACGATGATGGACGTAAGGATAAAAAATTTATAATAAATTCAAGTTGTTGACGGTATCCCATAGAAAGTCACAAAGGTTAGGAAATTCTAGCACACGAGACTTTGAGGTAAATCACTTGTTATTACTTCGTTTTTTTTTGCAAAAATAATTTCCAAAAAATATTTTCTGAATTTTCCAGCATTCAGTCTATGAAAAATAAATTGATTAAGGAAAATATTTTCCATTAATGGAAAAAACATGTTTTCCACTTTTCAAGTAGGGAAAATATTTTTTGTATCTTCTTTCACCAAACGCCTTTTTCTTTCATTTTTATTTTTCTTTTCCTTTTTTCGGTTTTTCTTTTTTTAAATTGAGTTTTTAATTATTTTTCTTTTTTCCTTTTATTTTAATTATAATGCAACTTTTCCTTATATTACAAGAAGATCGGGAAAATTAGTTAATTATCATGAATTTGACAATGAATGCGTATAGCTAGCTTTGTCTTTGAAAGATTCCATAGCTTTGGTACGTAAGCTTCTTAGACCGGAGCAGGTCTGTTAGCTTCTTCTCTCCCTGGAGCGATCTCCCAGTTGTTCCGTCCGAGGAAATACCTGGTCTGTACGCCTTTTCTTGAGTTTCTCACTCATGGATATCTGCAATAACCACTAGGGGCTTCCATCAACTAAATGGCCCGATGTTTGCCGCTACGAAGCCTTTCTCAGTTTCAGAGGAGGAGATGTTCGGGGGGGCTTCGTTGAATTTCTCTTCGAAGGCCTCGCTGATTCAGGGATCATTGCATTTATTGATCATCGTGGGATCGAGATCGGAGAACATATCATGCCTAAGATCTTACAAGTGATTGAGCACACGCAGATCTGCATTCCCATCTTCTCCAAAGATTTTGCTTCCAGTAAGAGTTGTCTGAAGGAGGTAGAGAAAATGGTGGAGTGTGACAGGACAATCATGCCCATTTTCTACGACGTCTCCCCTTCGGTGGTCGGTGAACAAAAGGAGAGTTATCAGCAGTCCTTCCGCGACCATGAGGCCGATGGAGTGACGTCAACGATTATAAACAACTGGAAGAAGGCTCTGCATAGTGTTTCAAGAAAACGAGGATGGGAATTGGAGAAATTCCAGCACGGGTAAAACGAAATCAAGATTTCTATGCTTCTTTCGACTTTTCCAACAGTGGTCATCGAGTGTGAAATTAAAGAAAGAAAAAAGTCAATGCATCTGTTCTTTTGCCTGGTGTATTATCCGAGCAGTTGTTCCTTTTCATATCTTACTCTTTCCTTCTTTTCCCTTTGGCAGGCAGCGTGAACTTATAAATGAGGTTGTTTCCACGGTCCGCCGGTTGTTGAGGAAGGATGACTTATATGTGACGGCACATTTAGTGGGGATGGATCAACCTGTGCAAGAGGTGATGAGAAAACTTTGTGTTGGCTATGAAAATGGAGAAGTAATTAAAGGGCAAACGATGACAGGAAAACGTGTGGTTGGGATATCGGGCCTCCCAGGAATTGGTAAGTCGACTCTTGCTGCGGTTGTCTACAACAAAATCCATCATCTCTTCGAAGGTAAGAGTTTCCTTAAAGAGATTGAGCAAACAAGACTCCTGTCTCTCCAGGAAGATTTAGTCGGTGGCCTCCAAAAGAGAGCATGCACATTTAAATCTCCTGCTGAAGGTACCGAATTTATCAAGTACAAATTTGGAGATCTAAGAGTTCTTATAATTCTTGACGATGTTAGTGATTTTAAACAAGTCAATTCACTAGCCGGAGATCTAAGATGGTTCGGTCCAGGAACTAGGATCATCTTGATCTCTAGGAGAAGTAATCTTGTTGACAACTGTAATCTTGTGCTTGTGACCTCTACAAGCAACAGCAGTACTTTTAACGGTTGTGATGACATCGTTGTTGAAAAATACGAGCTAAAACAAATGAAAAGTGACCATGCCTTTCAGCTATTTTGTAGTGTCCTTAGAGAAAAACCTCTTAAAAAGGAATTCTCCTCTTTGGCATGTGAAATTATTTCGGCTGCTGGAGGAATTCCTCTGGTTATTGAGGTGGTTGGTTCATTTTTACGTGGAAAGCCCATAGAATTTTGGAAGGAGGCATTGGATAGATTGAAACGAGAGCCTTACACTGAGGAAGTAAAACGAATTATGAAGAGAAGATATGAAGATTTAGATAAAAATGCCCAAGGGATATTTCTTGATATAGCGTGTTTTTTTTTGTGGGAAAGGACAAAACAATACCCTCTTACATGTGGGAAGCTTGTCAATATGATCCTTATAGAGGAATCGATGAGCTTCATGACTTGTCTTTGGTCAAAACCAGAGAAAACAATGAATTGTGGATGAATGGTCAACTAAAAGTCCTTGGGAGGGATATTGTCAAGGAGGAAAATCCAAGTGAACCTTTCAAGCATAGCAGGCTATGCAATCAGGAGGATATCGAACCAGTATTGAACAAAAGCAAGGTAAATTTTGAAGACAAGAAGGTCTCTTTTTTAGTCTGAATTAAAGTACTTCTTTTGAATACTCATTCTATTTTCAGAGATGATTGTGAATGCACTTCTATTTTACTTTCTCATTTTACCATTTTTCCAGGATTGGCAGGACACTGCAGTTGAAGCCCTTAGTGCCACATTCGACAAACCCCATTTATTTCCTAAACGTAGATTTTTTTGTGAGTTCTCGAAGCTTAGGTATCTTAAAATAAACCACGCTATTGTGAAAGCATATAAGCAGAGTGCAAAGAGCTCCAGAGAGGATTTTTTTCCTTCGAAGGTTAAAGTGGCTTGAATGGCAAGGGTGCAACGATATCTCCAGTCTACTTGCTCTAGATATGTCAAGATTGATCGTTCTTGATTTGTCTGGGAGTACCTCCAGCAATTGGCAGTGCTGGAAACAAATTATGAAGGTATGATGACATACCTGCGCATTTTCTTTTGCATCCAGTTTGACAATAGCTTGCAGAAACAAGGCTTATATATAATTCTTTTGTTTTGCAGAGGGCCAAAAACTTGAAAGTTTTGATCCTAAAAGATTGTCATTGGCTAACTAAATCTCCATTTTCCCGAACTCCTGTAAACTTAGAGAGACTAAACTTGGAACGTTGTTCAACATTACCTACATGTGTTGTGAGGTCCATTAGCAAGCTAAGGAATTTAGTTTCTTTGAATATCAAGTTCTGCAGCTTCGTGCAAAAGCTGCCAGAAGATATAGGTTCCTTGGAAGCTTTGAAAGAGCTTTACATCGATGGAACTTCCATTAAAGCCATTGAAATCCCCGAGGGTTCCTATGGGAAGCTTAAAATTCTGAGTGCTTGCAACTGTAAATTCTTGTCTCTACCCAGTTCAATTGGTAACTTGAAATCTCTTTTGTACCTAGCATTGGACGAGACTGAACTGAGCGAGCTCCCTTGTTCTATCGGATTGCTGGAGAATCTCCAGACGCTATCTCTGAGAAACTGCAGGAGCTTGTGGAAATTGCCGGATTCCATTGGAAACCTTAAAAAGCTGCAAGTCATGGATCTTTCAAGCACAATAGTCGACGAAATACCTTCCTCCGTCAAGGATTTGCAAAATTTGAAAGAACTAAAGATGGCTGGCACTCATATGAGAGAATTTCCTGGAGGCATTAAGAATCTAGAGAGTTTAGAAAAGATAGATTTCTCGGGCTGCAGAAATTTGAGAGGGGAGTGCAACATTACGGGATTATCGTCTTTGCGGGTGTTACTTCTAGAATACACTGATATTTCTCGGCTGATTGTGAAGGATCGCCAATCCTATAATCCCCAAAACCTCAAACTAGATGGCGATGTCCCCATCTTGATAATTGGAACTATCCGAGGGCATGGCATCAGTTCAACAGATGTGAGACTAGACCACCTTTCAAGGCTGACGGACATCATATCAGCATGCGATGATGAGTCAGAGACCGTAGCAATGTGGCGGTCCGACAGAAGCAAGGAAGTTATCGGTGGATGAGGTTAGGCTACGGAGGAAGTTAGCGCTCCTATCCCATTAATTCAAATTTGTAATTCATCAAGCATGTCAACTGATCTTCGTGCAATAAGGGTTGTTAGGGGCATAGTCAAATTAGAATTTTCTTGGCCTTCACACTCGCACACTCTTCATTGTCTTGCACGCATGTCAATTTCCTGCAATTTTGTGAGCACTTGTTAGCTTTGGATTTGACTCGATGTAAGTATTACGTAGTTTATTTGATTGATCTGCAAGATAACTGCAAGGTCGTCAGAGTATGAGTTTTAGTTCCTTTCTTGATCGTTCATCTCATTTGTACTCTCCTTGATCAATAATAAAGAATGAAATCTTGTCCTTTTTTTTTTGTCAACTTAAAAACCAGAATGAAAAACTTAATGCTGCATCCGTCCATCTAACAAAAATTCTTCAAAGGTACAATATGTTTGTGAATGTCGTTGCACCTATTTTACCAAAAATTGGAAGTGATTGCTTTTTCAAATAAAATTGAAAATGATTATTGCTTGGTTCTCTTAAAAATTGATTTAATTTAACTAGTATGAAAACTATATATGTAATAATCTAAATATAGTCAACATACATTGTCTCTTTCAAAAGAACATCTTGCATAAAAAAATTGTGCTTACGTGCACAATAGAAAAGAGAAAACTTTCTGATTCTGATAGAGTATTGTGACTAATCCAACTAACAAAAAATTAATGTATTTTATTTTCGAGATTTAAAACACAATATATTTAATGGCACTTATAATGAATGAAAATATCTAATACATGATTAATATGCTGGCTTTCTATGACATTTTGAATCTTTCTTAACGAGATTTTTTAGGACTATATCTTGTGATATTATGGCTCACATATGTATGATATATTATCGTTATCTTGAGTTTGTGTTGTATACAACACCCATATATGTTGGAAGATTTTAATTTGTTCAAAATGTGATGTTGCCTTTTATGAATAAGAATCTTGTGTATATATATATATATATATATATTTCGTTGGTTACTTCTTTTATCCAAGTTCGAGTATTTGACCAAGAAGAAGACGTCTCTTCCTTGTTCAATATAAAAGTCGCACAAGAAAGACAGAAAAAGGCAGCTATTGTTCAATCCGTACAGCGGACTCCAAAAAGGATCAACAACGAGCCGAACCGACGACTCTTTCCAGGACGCGCGAAAGAGTTTGTTCTTCGGCCAGGCATAGGAACAAGACAAATGTAAATAATTTATACTCCAAGAATAGGAACAAGACACATGTAAATAATTTATACTATGAACTTTACATTCAATTGAGTTATTTATTTATAAAAATTGTTGGTTGGACTTAATATAAATATAAGAAACACTCGAATATATATGAGCGATTGTAACCCTGATTTTTTTTATTATTATGAATGGGTTTTTACTGCTGGCTCTCTCCGTGGAGTAGGCACCGACTGTCGAATTGAACCATGATCTCTGGTGTCATTCATTTTTCCTAGTTTATATAACTAGTAATTTTGCATTAGCTTAATTGCAAGATCTTGTCAATTTTTGCATTACTTTTACAACACTACAGAAAAATAAATGTATTTTAAAAGAACATTCTGATCAACTAAGTATATCCAACTCTAACAAAGTGTGAAATGGTATAAGTAAGTTACTTAGATCCATAGGACCCAAGTAATTCCACTTTCGTCTCAGGAGAAAAGGCCAAAAATGTTTGGCCCCGGCTGCGTTCATAGTCATCCGGTGCTTGAAAGCATCGTCCCCAGCTTTTCCCTTTATCCCTCCGCCTTGCGTTGCAGGCGGAGGAGAAGACTCGGCATTCCCTAATCCTTAGATGCTCAATAGACATTTGTTTGTCTACGTCTTTTGGACCACGAGTCAAAGTTTTGTTTAATGCACATGGGTCATGGAAGGATCACCATAACATATATCTTGTTTTCTCTGCGATAAACTAGCGGCTGCGCCGAAAATCTTACACGAACTAAGCCGACAAATAAGACGACACCATCTCAACTTGCAGTTGTTAAGTTGCCTGTGTGAGCTCGTGTACCTCGTTTTTCTTCCAAACCCGCCATAATTCAAAATGGGGCGTGTGCACGAGAAATCAAATCATACATTGTAATAGAATACTCGAGTTAAGAATAATTGCGTGCACGTGAAGTTATATCACTGAGAGTGAACGAAAAGGTTAGTGGCATTGTTGGCCTTTGGATCTGCACAATGTGGTGGACGCGTTGGGGCCGGCTTTCGCGAACGGCGTAAACACTACAGGACGTGCGGAAGAACGCTGAGGAGTGATAGAAGGGCCTCAGCAACCAGTGCCTACGACCCAACTCACGCTCAGTCGCTCGATCGAGTCAATGTCATGACTCTTGATTCGACAAAGTTTTTTTTATCCATCTTCACTTTATTTCTTGCCAAGATGGAAATTTATGCTCCACAAGCTGGGCAAGAGCTTAGCTCAGCCGACAACAAAGGGAGAGAGTGAAAGACATACACCTTTTAGGACATACTCTCAATGTTTGGTGTTGATGCTCAAACTTAAATCTTTTTTTTTTCTGATCATAATTCAAATCTTTTCCTTGTGTTTTTTGGAGAACACGACCAGTTCCACATAGCAACGACCCAACTCATGGTCACTAACTAACTCAATCGAGTCAATGTAGTGACTCCTGGTTTCCACAAGGCTTTCTTTATCCATCTTCACTGTATCCCTTGTCAGATGGAAATTAATGCTGACTAGGCTGGGCAAGAGTGTAATTCAGCTGACGAAGAGAGAAAAGTATACACCATTAGTACATACCCTCCGCAATTGATGTTGATTTTCAAACTTTAATCCTTTTTGTTTATAATAATTCAAATCTTCTCCTATTGTCTCTTGAAGAATAGGACCACGATCCCTCACCAGCTCAATCGAGTCAATGGTGCAACTCTCAATTTCGACAAAGCTTTCTTTATCCATCTTTATTTTATTCCTTGTTAGATGGAAATTAGTGTTGTCCAAGCTCGGCAAGAACTTAATTCGGCCGACAAGGAAGGAAAAGTATACACCTTTTAGTACATGCACTCAACGTTTGATGTTGATTTTCAAACTGTAATCCTTTTTTCATAATAATTCAAATCTTCTTCTACCGTTTTTTTAGAACATGACCACAATCGCTCATCAGCTCAATCAAGTCAATGTCGTGACTCTCGGTTTTGACAAAGCTTTCATTATCCGTCTTTACTTTATTTCTTATCATATGGAAATCAGTGTCACCAAATCTGGGCAAGAGCTTCATTCGACCGGTGAAGAGAGAAAAGTATTCACCTTTTAGCACAAACTCTCGACTTTGATGTTGATTTTCTAACTTTAATCCTTTTTTTCAATAATAATTCAAATATTTCCTATTATTTCTTTGAAAACAGGCTCACGATTGCTCACCAACTCAATTATATCAAAGGCATGACTCTCGATTTCGACAAAGCTTTCTTTATCCATCTTCACTTTATTCCTTATCAGATGGAAATTAGTGCTTTTTAAGTTAGGGAAAAGCTTAATTCAGTTGATGAAGAGAGAAAAAGATACACATTTTTGTACATACTCTCGACATTTGACATTGACGTTCAAACTTTAATAATTTTTTTTTTCATAATAATTCAAATCTTTCCTATTGTTTCTTGGAAAGTAGGACCACGAGCGCTTCCTAACTCAATCGACTCAATGTCGTGACTCTCAGTTTCGACAAAAGTTTTCTTTATTTACCTTTATTTTATTCCTTATCAAATGGAAATTAGTGCTGTTTAGGCTGGGGAAGAACTTAATTTGGCCAACGAGGAGAGAAAAAGTATACGCCTTCTTGTACATGCACTCACCTTTCGTTGTTGCTTTTCAAACTTTGATCATTTTATTATATAATAATTCAAAGCTTTCCCTACTATTTCTTGGAGAACACAATCATGATTTGTCACCAGCTCAATCAAGTTAATGTCGTGACTCTCAGTTTCAATAAAACTTTTTTTTATCCATCTTCACTTTATTCCTTGTTGGATGAAAAATAGTGTTATCCAAGTTGCGCAAGAACTTAATTTGGCCGACCAAGAGAGAAAAGTATGCAACTTTTAGGACATACTCTTGACATTCAACGTTGATGTTCAAATTTTCAACTTTTTTTTTTTTTTTTATAATAATTCAAATCTTGTCCTATTGTTTCTTGGTGAGCAGGACCACGATCGCTCACCAGCTCAATCGAGTCATTGTCATGACTCTCGCATTCGACAAAGCTTTCTTTATACATCTTCGCTTTATTCTTTGTTAAATGGAAATTAGTGCTGTCTAGGCTGGGCAATAGTTTAATTTGGCTGAAAAAGAGAGAAAAGTATGCACCTTTTAGTACATACTCTTGACGTTTGATATTGATTTTCAAACTTAAATCCTTTTTTTCCAATAATAATTCAAATATTTTCCTATTATTTATTGGAAAAAAGGACCGTGATCACTTAATAGCTCAATTAAATCAATGATGTGACTTTCGATTATAACAAAGATTTCTTTCTCCATCTTTACTTTATTCCTCATCAAATGGAAATTAGTGTTGTCTAGGCTAGGGAAGATTTTAATTCAGCTAATGAAAAGAAAATACATACACCATTAGTGTTGAAGAGAGAAAAACATACACCCTTTAGTACATATTCACAACATTTGATATTGATGTTCAAACTTTAATCCTTTTTTTTTTCATAATAATTCAAATATTTCCTATTGTTTCTTGGAGAGTAGGACCACGAGCGCTTCCTAGCTCAATCGACTCAACGTCGTGACTCTCAATTTCGACAAAATTTTTCTTTATTTACCTTCATTTTATTCCTTATCAAGTGGAAATTAGTGCTGTTTAGGCTGGGGAAGAACTTAATTTGGCCAACGAGGAGAGAAAAGTATACGCCTTCTAGTACATACACTCAACTTTTGTTGTTGCTTTTCAAACTTTGATCATTTTATTCGATAATAATTCAAAGCTTTTCCTACTTTTTCTTGGAGAACACAATCACGATTGCTAACCAGCTCAATTGAGTCAATGTCGTGACTCTCAATATCAACGAAACTTTTTTTTTATCCATCTTTATTTTATTCCTTGTCAGATGAAAAATAGTGTTGTCTAAGCTACGCAATAACTTAATTTGGCCGACGAAGAGAGAAAAGTATGCAACTTTTAAGACATACTCTTGACATTCGACGTTGATGTTCAAACTTTCATCTTTTGTTTTTTTATAATAATTCAAATCTTGCCGTGTTGTTTCTTGGTGAGTAGGACCACGATCGCTCACCAGCTCAATCGAGTAGTTGTCATGACTCTCGGATTCGACAAAGCTTTCTTTATACATCTTTGTTTTATTCCTTGTCAAATAGAAATTAGTGCTGTCTAGGCTAGGCAAGAGCTTAATTTGGCCAAAAGAGAGAGAAAAGTATGCACCTTTTAGTACATACTCTTAACATTTGTTGTTGATTTTCAAACTTAAATCCTTTTTCCGATGATAATTCAAATATTTTCCTATTATTTCTTGGAAAGTAGGACCGTGATCGCTTAATAGCTCAATTAAATCAATGATGTGACTCTTGATTATAACAAAGATTTCTTTATCTATCTTACTTTATTCCTCATCAGATGGACATTAGTGTTGTCTAGGCTGGGGAAGATCTTAATTCAGCTAATGAAAAGACAAATACATAACACCATTAGTGTTGAAGAGAGAAAAACATACACCTTTTAGTACATACTCTCAACGTTTGATGTTGATGTCCAAACTTGATTTTTTTTTTTCAAAATAATTCAAATCTTTCTTATTCTTTTTTGGAGAATAGGACCTCTATTGCTCATTAGCTCAATTGAGTCAATGTCGTGCCTCTCGGTTTTGACAAAGTTTTGTTTATCCATCTTCACTTTACTCCTTATTAGGTAGAAGTTAGTGCTGTTTAGACTGGGCAAGAGCTTAATTCGGCCGACGAGTAGAAAAAAGTATATGCCTTCTAGTATATGCACTCGACTTTTGTTGTTGCTTTTCAAACTTTAATCATTTTATTCGATAATAATTCAAAGCTTTTCCTACTATTTCTTGGAGAACACAATCACGATTGCTAACCAACTCAATCAAGTCAATGTCTTGACTCTCGGTTTCAACATAACTTTTTTTTTTTTTATCCATCTTCACTTTATTCCTTGTCGGATGAAAAATAGTGTTGTCCAAGTTAGACAAAAACTTAATTTGGCCGACGAAGAGAGAAAAGTATGCAATTGTTAAGACATACTCTTGACATTCGATGCCGATGTTCAAACTTTCATATTTTTTTTTTTTTTTTTTTTTTATAATAATTCAAATCTTGTCCTATTGTTTCTTGGTGAGTAGGACCACAGTCGCTCAGTAGCTTAATCAAGTTGTTGTCATGACTATCGGATTCGACAAAGCTTTCTTTATACATCTACGTTTTATTCCTTGTCAAATGGAAATTAGTGCTTTCCAGGCTGAGTAAGAGCTTAACTTGGCCAAAAAAGAGAGAAAAGTATGCACCTTTTAGTACATACTCTTGACGTTTGATGTTGATTTTCGAACTTTAATCCTTTTTTTCCGATAATAATTCAAATATTTTCCCATTATTTCTTGGAAAAACAGGACCATGATCACTTACTAGCTCAGTCAAGTCAATGATGTGACTCTTAATTTTAACCAAGATTTCTTTATCCGTCTTTACTTTATTCTTCATAAGATGGAAATTAGTGCCATCTAGGCTGGGGAAGAGCTTAATTCAGCTAATAAAGAGAGAAAAACATACACCCTTTAGTGCTGAAGAGAGAAAAACATACACATTTTAGTACATACTCTCAATAATTGATGTTGATGTTCAAACTTTAGTCATTTTTTTTTTCAAAATAATTCAAATCTTTCCCATTCTTTCTTGGAGAGTAGGACCTCTAATTCTCACTAGCTCAACCGAGTCAATATAGTGCCTCTCGGTTTCGACAAAGTTTTGTTTATCCATCTTCACTTTATTCCTTATCATATAGAAATTAGTGCTGTCTAGGCTGGGCAAGAGCTTAATTCGGCTAACGAGGAGAGAAAAGTATACGTCTTCTAGTACATACACTCAACTTTTGTTGTTGCTTTTTAAACTTTGATCTTTTTATTCGATAACAATTCAAAGCCTTTCCTACTTTTTCTTGGAGAACACAATCACGATTGCTAACCAGCTCAATTGAGTCAATGTCGTGACTCTCAATATCAACAAACCTTTTTTTTTATCCATCTTTATTTTATTCCTTGTCATATGAAAAATAGTGTTGTCCAAGCTACGCAAGAACTTAATTTGGCAGACGAAAAGAGAAAAGTATGCAACTTTTAAGACATACTCTTGACATTCGACGTTGATGTTCAAACTTTCATCTTTTGTTTTTTTTGTTTTTTTTTTTTTTATAATAATTCAAATCTTGCCGTGTTGTTTCTTGGTGAGTAGGACCACGATCGCTCACCAGCTCAATCGAGTAGTTGTCATGACTCTCGGATTCGACAAAGCTTTCTTTATACATCTTCGCTTTATTTCTTGTCAAATAGAAATTAGTGCTGTATAGGTTGGGCAAGAGCTTAATTTGGCCAAAAAAGAGAGAAAAGTATGCACCTTTTAGTACATACTCTTGACGTTTATTGTTGATTTTCAAACTTAAATCCTTTTTTTCGATAATAATTCAAATATTTTCCTATTATTTCTTGGAAAACAAGACCGCGATCACTTAATAGCTCAATTAAATCAATGATGTGACTCTTGATTATAACAAAGATTTCTTTATCCATCTTACTTTATTCCTCATCAGATGGACATTAGTGTTCTCTAGACTAGGGAAGATCTTAATTCAGCTGATGAAAAGAGAAATACATACACCATTAGTGTTGAAGAGAGAAAAACATACACCTTTTAGTACATACTCTCAACGTTTGATGTTGATGTCCAAACTTGAATTTTTTTTTTCAAAATAATTCAAATCTTTCTCATTCTTTTTTGGAGAATAGGACATCTATTGCTCACTAGCTCAATTGAGTCAATGCCGTGCCTCTCAGTTTCGACAAAGTTCTATTTATCCATCTTCACTTTACTCCTTATTAGGTAGAAATTAGTGCTGTTTAGGCTGGGCAAGAGCTTAATTCGGCCGACGAGGAGAGAAAAGTATACGCCTTCTAGTATATGCACTCAACTTTTGTTGTTGCTTTTCAAACTTTAATCCTTTTATTCGATAATAATTCAAAACTTTTCATACTATTTCTTGGAGAACACAATCACGATTGCTAACCAGCTCAATCAAGTCAATGTCTTGACTCTCAGTTTCAACAAAACTTTTTTTTTTATCCATCTTCACTTTATTCATTGTCAGATGAAAAATAGTGTTGTCCAAGTTAGGCAAGAACTTAATTTGGCCGACGAAGAGAGAAAAGTATGCAACTTTTAAGGCATACTCTTGACATTCGATGCCGATGTTCAAACTTTCATCTTTTGTTTTTTTATAATAATTCAAATCTTGTCCTATTGTTTCTTGGTGAGTAGGACCACAGTCGCTTAGTAGCTTAATCAAGTTGTTGTCATGACTCTCGGATTCGACAAAACTTTCTTTATACATCTTCCCTTTATTCCTTGTCAAATGGAAATTAGTGTTGTCCAGGCTGGGTAAGAGCTTAACTTGGCCAAAAAAGAGAGAAAAGTATGCACATTTTAGTGCATACTCTTGACGTTTGATGTTAATTTTCGAACTTTAATCTCTTTTTTTTCCGATAATAATTCAAATATTTTCCTATTATTTCTTGAAAAAACAGGACCACGATCGCTTACTAGCTCAGTCAAGTCAATGATGTGACTTGATTTTAACCAAGATTTCTTTATCCGTCTTTACTTTATTCCTCATCAGATTAGAAATTAGTACCATCTAGGCTGGGGAAGAGCTTAATTAAGCTAATAAAGAGAAAAACATACACATTTTAGTGCCGAAGAGAGAAAAACATACACATTTTAGTACATACTCTCAATATTTGATGTTGATGTTCAAACTTTAATCATTTTTTTCAAAATAATTCAAATATTTCTTTCTTTCTTGGAGAGTAGGACCTCTAATTCTCACTAGCCCAATCGAGTCAATGTTGTGCCTCTCGGTTTCGACAAAGTTTTGTTTATCCATCTTCACTTTATTCCTTATCATATAGAAATTAGTGATGTCTAGACTGAGCAAGAGCTTAAATCGGCTGACGAGGAGAGAAAAGTATACGTCTTCTAGTACATGTACTCAACTTTTGCTATTACTTTTCCTACTTTTTCATGGAGAACACAATCACGATTGCTAACCAGCTCAATTGAGTCAATGTCGTGACTCTCAATTTCGATAAAGTTTTGTTTATCCATATTCATTTTATTCCTTATCATATATAAATTAGTGCTATCTAGACTGGGCGGGAGCTTAATTCAGCCGACGATGAGAGAAAAGTATACGCCTTCTAGTACATGCAATCAACTTTTGTTGTTGCTTTTCAAACTTTAATTCTTTTATTCGATAATAATTCAAAGCTTTTCCTACTATTTCTTGGAGAACACAATCACGATTGCTAACTAGCTCAATCGTGTTAATGTCGTGTCTCTCGATTTCGATAAAGTTTTGTTTATCCATATTCATTTTATTCCTTATCAGATAGAAATTAGTGCTATCTAGACTGGGCGGGAGCTTAATTCAGCCGACGATGAGAGAAAAGTATACGCCTTCTAGTACATGCAATCAACTTTTGTTGTTGCTTTTCAAACTTTAATTCTTTTATTCGATAATAATTCAAAGCTTTTCCTACTATTTCTTGGAGAACACAATCACGATTGCTAACCAGCTCAATCAAGTCAATGTCTTGACTCTTAGTTTCAACAAAACATTTTTTTTTTCCATCTTCACTTTATTCCTTGTTGGATGAAAAATAGTGTTGTCCAAGTTGGGCAAGAACTTAATTTGGCCAACGAAGAGATAAAAGTATGCAACTTTTAAGGCATACTCTTGACATTCGACGTTGATGTTCAAACTTTCATCTTTTTTTTTTTGTAATAATTCAAATCTTGTCCTATTATTTCTTGGTGAGCAGGACCACAATCGCTCACCAGCTCAATCATGTTGTTGTCATGACTCTCGAATTCGACAAAGCTTTCTTTATACATCTTCGCTTTATTCCTTATCAAATGGAAATTAGTGCTGTCCCTGGGCAAGAGCTTAATTTGGCACAAAAAGAGAGAAAAGTATGGACCTTTTAGTATATACTCTTGACGTTTGATGTTGATTTTCGAACTTTAATCCTTTTTTTTCCGATAATAATTCAAATATTTTCCTATTATTTCTTGGAAAAATAGGACCACGATCGCTTACTAGCTCAATCAAGTCAATGATGTGACTCTTGATTTTAACCAAGATTTCTTTATCCGTCTTTACTTTATTCCTCATCAGATGGAAATTAGTGCCGTCTAGGTTGGGGAAGAGCTTAATTCAGCTAATGAAGAGAGAAATACATACACCTTTTAGCACATACTCTCGATGTTTGATGTTGATGTTCAGACTTTAATAATTTTTCAAAATAATTCAAATCTTTCCCATTCTTTCTTGGAGTAGGACATCTATTTCTCACTAACTCAATCGAGTCAATGTCGTGCCTCTCAATTTCAACAAAGTTTTGTTTATACATCTTCACTTTATTCCTTGTCAAATGGAAATTAATGCTGTTCAGGCTAGACAAGAGCTTAATTTGGCCAAAAAAGAAAGAAAAGTATGCACATTTTAGTACATACTGTTGACATTTGTTGTTGATTTTCAAACTTAAATCCTTTTTTCCAATAATAGTTCAAATATTTTCATATTATTTCTTAGAAAACAGGACCACGATCGCTTAATAACTCAATCAAATCAATGATATGACTCTCGATTTTAACAAAGATTTATTTATCCATCTTTTACTTTATTCCTCATCATATGAAAATTAGTATTATCTAGGCTGGGGAAGATCTTAATTCAGCTGATGAAGAGAGAAAAACATACACATTTTAGTGTTGAAGAGAGAAAAACATACATCTTTTAGTACATACCCTCAACGTTTGATGTTGATATTCAAACTTTAATCCTTTTTCCATAATAATAAGTCAATTATTTCCCATTCTTTTTTGGAGAGCAGGACCGCTAGTGCTCATTAGCTCAATTGAGTCAATGTCGTGTCTCTCGGTTTCGACAAAGTTTCGTCTAACATATTGCTTGCCCCAAAACTAACAAAGTGGGGCAAAATTAATTATGTTTTTCACCTCTAAATTAAGGAATTAGGGCGTAATTCAGTTTGACTAGATTCAGCTTGGGCATAAATCTTGATGCAGTTTTCACACTCTAACTATTTAACCGATGTTGTGCAACATGGGAATTAATTAACAATTATTATTTTTTAATTATTGTTCTTTTGAAAGTCACCAATTCGCAGCATTATTTTGGGCAACATATCTTACTAGATTGCCCGTGTATTAAAGACTAATCAAAACCCAGAACATGTTGGTCTAGTGGTATCTTTCTGGTTCAAGAGGTTTCCAATCCTTTTACTTGGGCTGGACTAGGCTGTACTGGGCTGGGGACTCATCTCATTAAACAAATCGAAAAAATATAATTTAAGTGAGAAGCCCTAAAACATATTCCTCCTATTTATTGGCCGCAGCCCTCATGTGAGGCTCTCGAGTAGATTATTTTTAAGAGTGATAAATCACGCTAAATTCTTCTAATTGAAGTAGATTTATTTTGTTTCATGATGGTTTTATTAGTGATGGGCTTAAGGCCCGTCCGCCCATGTTGGGCTTAAAAGCCCGGCCCGCAGGATTAGGGCTCGTGGATGGAGGGACGTATAAAAGGGAGGAGAGAGAGAGAGAGAACGCACCTGTTGGAATCAGAACGTACGTACGTCCTCTCCCTCTCTCACTCTCTCCCAAAAGGAAAAACAGTAAAGCACAAGGCGACTTTTTCCTTCCCTTCAAGGCGAATTGGCGTCATCGGATCGAACATGACCGAATTCTCTTCCTCTTATCGGCGTTGGTGTTTAATCTGTGGCTAACAAGGTACGCTCGAATCCGTGGTGTGCTTTAGGATCGGTGATACGTGATTTTCCCGGGCTTGTCTTCCGCATTGCTTTTAGGGGTTCGATTTAGTGTCGAATCCGGTTTTCAGGGATCCGTTATTCCCAACATTGGTATCAGAGCCCTAGTTCACGTTTTCCCAACCTGTTTGATGTTTTTTGATTGATTTTTCGCGAAAGTAATTCGGCTGTACAGATCGGGGTGAGAAATCCCGACACCCGAGCGCTGTTCGCCCATTTTTCCGAGTTTTCGTAAGTTGAAATCGAATTCTGATGGCATAGGGAGAAAGGGGTCGTTGAGACGAGTCTGGCGATATGTCAGAACGCCGCCGGGAGACGCCGCCGCACAGCGCAGCCGAAGCGCTGCGCGCGTGGGCGCGCGCCAGCTGGTTCGCCGGTGCGTGCGCCACACGCGCTGGTGGCGAACCGGCATGTGCAAACCGGCGGCAGCCACCAGCACGCGCCGGTCGGCGAACCGCGCGTGCGACGTCACCATGACGTCACGGTAACCGCCGGGCGGCGTCATTGATGACGCGTCATCGCCGGCGACCGTTGGCGGCGGTCACCGGCCGCGACCGACGACCCAACCCGACCCGACCAGCCTGGCATCCGCGCCGACATTTGCGTGACGCAGCCGTGCACGTGCCGGATGACGTCTGCGTGACATCAGCCCGCGCATGCGCGCGGCACGTGCCGGTCGGTTCATCCGACCCACGCGCCCGTCGACCCGACCCGATGACCCGTTGACCTGCTGACCAACGACCATTGACCGTTGACCGTTGTCCGACGACAGTTGACTTTGACCGTTGACCTGAAAAAAAAGGAATTTGTTTCTTTTTTTAATTATGCTAGTGTGGGTTATAGGTAATCCATTTTTAATTCTGCATTTGTTGCATGAATTTTGGAAAATTATATATTTTCCCTTATATAAATTATGGATTATGAGTAATCCATTTTTAGTTATGCATTTGTTGCAGGAACTATGATGCGTTATGCACGGATACCTGCAATCCCGAGAACGGATGAGGGAAATGCAAGACTTAAAGGGCTGATGTCAGATTTAGCTAATTATCGGTGGCATAACAGTGATTTAGTATCACATGTGGTCATGGTCAATCAGATGATACATAAAATCATCTGGAATGGTTATCTTATGCCGGATTTTGAGAAGGTGCCGGCTTTGATGAACACTCTTTCACCTGAATGACAAGCAGTGTTAGATTAGCTATGGGAGGTCAACGTGGTCCCGGGTTATAGAAGGCTAGTGGAAGCTTTTGTAAGAGAGTAATTATAGGATTGAGTTAACCAAAACTTCAACCCTTAGAATGAGCACCACATGGCGCAGAGTGAATGGGCCTTGGAGGCGACATGAAAGCTCTCCAAAAGTTTTTCCATGGTTGGCAAATGTGCCTTCAGTTTTCTAAAATGTTTTGACTGATAGATTAGAAGGGGCATTCCCTATTTATTTCTTAGATTAATTATGTAATGTTTACTACCTGATTGTTATCGATGTAGCAACCGATATGTTAGTTGTATTATGTGAAAGCATTATTGTTTTATTGGATGTCAATTATTACTTGCTTTCTGTTATTGTTGGGTAGTTGTTGTGGGTAGTAATAGAAGTTTTTGTAACTTCATAGAATTTATTTCCATAAGACAATTATATTAATAATAATTTTGAGTTAGGATTTTGGAGGATGATTGGAAACATAGTGACCTTTTGATTCTAAAACCTTTCTTGAAATTGTTTATTGATATGATGGGTATGTGCAAAGTGGATGCATAAATGATAAGCATTAATTATTCATGCACGTATGTCTGATGTGTTCAGATCGATGGTTTCAGCAACTAAGAACGTAATTGCTGATATGAACGGCAACAATTGTGAAATATTGAATATGAAGATTCAATATGTGCTGGAAAAGCAAGAAGCACTAGAAGCTCTTGACCATGTTATGGAAGATCTTGAGGATGGCATGTGCCACCTTGAGCTAGTAGAGGACCGCCTAACGGCATTTGAGCTGAAAATAGACATTTGCAATGCTGGTTCTAGCTCAGAAAGGGCTTTGAGCTCTAAGCGCAAGCGTATTGATTCGTTCAATATGTGGGAATGCAAAGGATCAAGTCCTTATTGCAAGATATCAAGAGTTAACCAACACAAGAGAGGAAAACGTCATCAAGTGAAGAAAATGTCAAGGGTGATGTGTTACAATTGTGACAAGAACGGTCACTATGCTCGCAATTGTTGTGAGCCGAAAAAGGTAAACACCTCTTGTACATTTGAGAACTTTGGTTATGTGTCAAGTTCTGTATTATTGGCTGAATCCAATCATTTGTGGACTGTAGATTCAGAAACGACAGACCATGGAGGGAAGGATAGAGAATCCTTCGTGGAATTCCGACGAGTACCAACTGGAACTAAGTGGATCCATATGGGAAACAACTCCAGAGCTGAAGTAAAGGAATTGGCACCTGCCAATTGAACATGAGTGGTGGACGCACCTTGATGTTCTATATGCTCCGGAGATTCGTCGAAATTTTGTGTCTATTTTTGGTGTTGGTTACGCTTGGTTTTAGTATAAACTTCCATAATAGAGGTGTAGATTTGTATTTGGATACAAACTACTATGGTTGTGGTTATTTTCTGGATGGTTTTATTGTACTAAATGTTGACTGTGGTGATGTCAATATTTGTTATTCCCTTGTTTCACGTCTTCTACTTCATATGATAATGATGTGATTATGTGGCATACTAGACTTGGTCATATTGGCCAACAACATATGAATAGACTAGCCAAGAAGGGCTTGTTGGGCAACATTGAAAAGTCGATTTGCCCATATGTGAGCATTGCCTAGTAGGGAAAACGACAAGGAAACCATTTGGAAAAGGTAAAAGAGCTTAATTTCCTCTGCATTTAATCCATTCTGATGTCTGTGGTTCAATGAATGTGAGAGGAAGGCATGGGGCTGTTTATTTCATCACTTTTATAGATGATTATACTTGATTCGGATATGTCTATTTGATTTCTCATAAATCTGAAGCATTAAGTTGTTTCAAAAGGTTTATGAACTTGGTAGAAAATCAATTAGACAAGAAAATAAAAGTATTGAGATCCGATCGAGGTTGAGAATATTTATCTGATGAGTTCAGAAAATTATGTGATGAAAAAGGAATAGAAAGACAGTTGTCTATTCCATATACTCCTCAACAAAATGGTGTTGCGGAGAGAAGAAACAGAACCCTACTGGAAATGGTTAGGTCCATGATGGCGCATGCTAACTTACATATCACTTTTTGGAGTGATGCGTTGTTAACTGCTGCCTATATACTTAACCGGGTGCCTTCCAAATCAATTGCTTCAACTCCATATGAGTTGTGAACAGGTAGAAAACTGGACTTAAGTTTACTTAAGTCATGGGATAGTGCTGCTTATACTCATGAGTCCTCTCACAAGTTTGGGAAATTATGTCCCAAAGGAAATAAGAGTATTTTAATGAGATACTTCAAACACTCGAAAGGGTATGTGTTCATAGGTGAGCAGGAAAGTGGGAGTATAACTGAATTTGAATCACGTGATGCCACATTCTTAGTAGATGAATTTCCTAAGAAGGGCGAAATAGGGGAAGATTACTCCCTATTTGTAATCTTGGATCAAGATAATGATATTAGTGGAGTTCGTCCAAGTGGGAGTAATATGAGAAGTGATGAATTGAATTCAACTCATTCTCAATTGCTACCACATGTTGAGACGATATCATCATTATCTAATCCTAGTGGGAGCATAATGGGAAATGATGTGCTAAGTGTACAATCTCCCATACGGCGAACAAGTCGCCAAAGTATTCCCCGTCGACGTTTTGACATTGAAGGGGAAATTTTTATGATTGCTCCACAAGATAAGGATGAGCAAAGAAATATTAGTGAGGCTCTGAATTGCCCTAGTAAAAAAAAATGGATTTTTGCAATGAAAGAGGAAATGGAGTCAATGAAGTCAAACCAAGTTTAGGAACTGGTTGATCTTCCAAAAAGGACATAAAGCTATTGGGAACAAGTGGGTTCTCAAAATAAAGTGAAAAGCTGATGGCTCGATAGAAAGGCATAAGGCTCGCCTTGTGGTGAAGGGGTATAATCAATAGGAAGAAATTGATTATGAAGATAAACATTTTCTCTGTAGTGAGATTTACCTCGATTCGCATTATTCTAGCAATAGTGGCTAGTATGGATCTTGAGTTACATCAAATGGATGTAAAGACTGCTTTCCTCAATGGAGAATTAGAGGAAGAAATATATATGGAACAACCTGCTGGTTTCATAATGAAAGGCCAAGAAGAAAAGGTATGTCGACTTTAGGGGTCGATATATGGCCTTAAGCGATTGTCAAGACAATGGTATATACGTTTTCATAATGCCATAGTGGCATATGATTTTACAATGATAGATGAGGATCATTGTGTATATATCAAAAGATCCAATGATCAATTTGTGATCATATCATTATATGTTGATGATATACTAATTGCCGGAAGCAATATGGAGTTTGTTAATACTGTCAAGAGTTGGTTGTCTTCCAACTTTGAGATGAAAGACATGGGTGATGTTGCATACATTCTTGGAGTTAAGATTTCAAGATTGTAAACCCATAGACACTCCTATTGGAAAAGGTGAAGGATTGAGCCATAGACTGTGTCCAAGGACTCCACAAGAGAAGGAACAAATGAAACATGTTCCTTATGCTAGTGTTGTTGGAAGCTTTATGTATGTTGTGATGTGTACAAGACCTGACATATGTTTTGCAGTTGGAATGGTGAATAGATGCCAATCCAATCCAGGTCCAGCACAATGGAAGGCCGTTAAGAGAATACTGAGGTATCTAAAGGGAACTGCTGATCATACGATGAGTTATAAAGAAAAGGATCTGCGACTCGAAGGCTATTCAGATGCTGATTGGAGAGGAGATTTAAATGAAAGAAAATCTACCTCTGGATTTGTTTTCTTACCGAATAATGGCACCATATGTTGGAGCAGTAAGAAACAAACGTGTATAGCCTTGTCTACGATGGAAGTTGAGTTCGTGGCATTATCAGCAGCAGTATAAGAAGGTGTTTGGCTTAAGAGATTTTTTTTTGGATCATTTAGGTGTTATTGGAAATGCTGCAGATTAATTGTTGGTTAACTGTGATAGCCAAGCAGCAAAAGTGTACACTAAAGATCCAAAATATCATGGCAAGACCAAACCTATAGATACCAAGTATAATTTTGTAAAAGATATGGTTGCACGAAAAGACGTGAACTTAGAGTACATACTACGCATAGAATGGTAGTAGATCCTATAACAAAGCCAATACCTAGAGATGTGTTTTGTGGTCATATGAAATCTCTATGATTGCTTAGAGGCTGATGTACTGAATATTGTAATTTCCCTAAGTGTTCACATTTGATGAATTTGTGTTTTCATCATTAATGCCTATGAATCTTTGTTTGATCTTTATGCATCTTAATGCTCAGTGCATTATTTTAAGTTGAGAAAGTATGTCGGACAGATATAAGATTAGCCCACTCACACGGGTAATCGCCTCTATTTACTGTGTGATAAATAGAGATGAGACTGTTTTTAAGCTTATTATCTAGGTGATAATCGAGAGCTCAAGTTTAAAATATGTATGTCGCCTTAACTAAGTGTTAAGATGATGACATAATATTTACTATGTCCGAAAGTAAAATAACCCACATATTTTACTTTATCTATCTATGATGCCGGATGTGAGTTCTGATGAATTTTGTGAATGAGTAGATACATGAACTCAAGTTAGACATTGGGTATGTCTGAACTATCATCTGTACGGTATTGAAGGTGAAGACATACGCTCCATGGGAAAGGAGTTAATACCGTAATACGTATTTCATACTACGTATGCATGAGACGACCAATAAGAGTGGCAAAAAGTTTGATCTCAACTTTTATGCCGTGTGAGACTCTTGAGGAAAAGAGTTCCTCAATTTTTTTGTCCCCTCATGACTCTTACTTATTCTCAAGATTTCTATTTAGTGTTTGCTATCTTAGGATGTTGCCAATGGTCATGATTTTGATTCGATCTAATGGGACATTTCTAGAAAAGCAAGCTGAACTAAAATTGAGAGTTTGAAGGAAAGAGGAAGATCGATTTTGGAGAATCACATTGTAGTTTTGTATTTACCGGTTAACCAATTATGACTGTCTTTGGGATAATCATAATTGTGAATACAATATATATATATATATATATATATATATATATATATATAATTGTTTAACAGAGATCAAGAGAGATATAAATGTGATCGATCGATCTAGGGAACTGAATACTAAATCTACTTAGAGTGTGATGCCCATTAAGAGCTGCTATATATTCCTAACAGAAGTATAGCAACGAGCTCTCAAAGTATGCTGGTCGCACGGATTATTCACCGGTATGAATGTTGAAGAGAGGTCAAGAGAATCCTGTTCGGCCCATCATGTGCGAGTGGGAGATGATGGTTTTATTAGTGATGGGCTTAAGGCCCGTCCGCCCATGTTGGGCCTAAAAGCCCGGCCCGCAGGATTAGGGCCCGTGGATGGAGGGACGTATAAAAGGGAGGAGAGAGAGGGAGAACGCACCTGTTGGACAATCAACGTACGTACGTCTCCCTCTCCCTCGCATTCTCTCCAAAAAGAAGAAACAGTAAGCACAAGGCATTGTTCTTCTTCCCTTCCCTTGGCGTCATCGGATCAAACAAGACCGAATTCTCTTCCTCTTATCGGCGTTGGTGTTTAATCTGTGGCTAACAAGGTACATTCGAATCCGTGGTGTGCTTTAGGATCGGTGATACGTGATTTTCCCGGGCTTGTCTTCCGCATTGCTTTTAGGGGTTCGATTTAGTGTCGAATCCGGTTTTCGGGGATCCGTTATTCCCAACAGTTTCGTATGTTGTGCTTAAGTGACAATTCAATACTCACATATTCCTAGTTAACTGGATTTTGGGGCAAAAAAAATATGCATTGCATTGATATGGTTAATTCTAAGTCCATTATAGTGGGACTTTTCCATATTTTACAATAAAATTAATGAAAAATTCATTAGCATGAATTTGGCAATGTCATATAACTAATTTTGTTTATGAAAATGCTTTCTACAAATAATAGTGTCCTTGTATTGTTTATCATCCTGCAGTTTTTGAGCACTAGCTTTCATTTGATTCAGAACTTAGAGGGTAGTATCCAGGCTCAAAGTTTTAGAACTGGCGTCAAACATGGTTCATAGCAGAGCCAATAGTCATTCTTTTCAACTGATAGCACAAGTAATCTACATGCTCCCAATATGAATCCCTCCATTGCTTTCATTTTTTATTCAGAATAATCACTTGGATACGAAAATGAATTTTGCTGATGGACGCAATCTCAATTTGGCCAATAGACAGGTTTAATAACTAGGGACGATCTCTGCATATACTCATTTAAGTCGAAAATTTCCAGGACAATGCTGCTGCAGATTTGTTTCGACACATAATGAATGCGGCTCATTGAGGAACCGCGGGTAATGGAGAGAGAGGGCAATCAAGCTTCACGGTGGAGCTAATGGCAGCATCCTCCAGCTGTAATCTTGATATCGTTGTCTCCTTATCAACCCAATCCCTCCTCTAAATACATATGTTGCTGCAGAAAGCTCGCTAGTCTTCATACTTGGTCTCTTCATCGTCACCTTCGTTGTTTTCTGCATGGGTCTATCTCTCCACGTTCTCTTAGTCCTCTTCCGTGCCACGGTTCCTTCGTCACATCAAAGTGACGGGAATTGTTGGGGGAGGCGGCGGCGGCGCCTTTCCTCCTAGCGGACTTTGCCACGATTTTTTCACCACATTCACAGTACATATGGTACTTTCACGCTTTTCGTGATCAAATCCTTGTATTTTTAATTTATCTAATCAAATCCTTCTAGTTTCATAAATTTGATAATCAAGCTTTTTAGTTAGCGAATCCTATCAAATCCAACTAACGTGGCTATTGGACAATGTTGTAATGTGGTGTGGATAAAATTTAACCAATGTGGATGTCCACGCAATTATCCACATAAGCTAAATTTTATCTACATCATAGTCTGAGTTTTTTTACATTGCCTAAAGTCTTTCATGCAAGTATGCACATTATCTTTATCCGATGGCTATGTTAGTTGAATTTGGTCAGATTCAATGTGGAGAGGACTTAATTAGAAAACTTGTGATGGTATGACTTAATTAAACAAATTAAAAGTAAATGAATTTGATTAAAGAAAGCGTGAAAGTACAAGGATGAAAAGTAGAATTTTATTCGTTTACGTAACTCGTGCATCTTAACATAATAACACACAACCTCACCGTGATTGTCAACTTCAATATTTTTGGGTCAGATAATTCTCAACAAGTGGTGGAAAGGGGAATAAACCACCTCTGAGAGTAAAAATCTCTTACTCAGTCTTAGCCCAATGGAATATTAGTCTAGAAAGCTAATAATAAATGGGCAGTGCTAGTTCCACTCCCTATATAATTAAATTCATCCTTATTTTCACTAAAAAGACAACATTATCATCACTTTCAATTGCAATCTAAAATGGTGGCTCCAAATTAATTTGCTTTCCTTCTTTTTTAGCTTTTCTATACATGTATAAAATTTAATTGTCATAATTAAGAATGTTATGTGATCATTTTTATTTGTGGTTTTTCGTCAAATTTGAACTCATTGCTATCTAGAAAATAAAAAAATAGTCTCTTCTACATCAGTACTCTTAGGAAAAAATTCAAATAAGAGCTTGAAGTGCCCTCATTTTCTTAAATGAAGCCCTGAAGTGGACATGGTTAAAAAAGAGAG
The DNA here is from genome assembly GCA_014182545.1 of Eucalyptus globulus. Classification (NCBI taxonomy): domain Eukaryota; kingdom Viridiplantae; phylum Streptophyta; class Magnoliopsida; order Myrtales; family Myrtaceae; genus Eucalyptus; species Eucalyptus globulus. Next base: position 6,256,124 of record CM024723.1, on the reverse strand, counting down.
CTTAAAGTACCATTATTTTCTCAAATAATGACCTAAAATGAACCTTGGTTAAAATTAGGGCATGAAGTGGTAATATCAGTATCAAAGAAGAACATTAATTCACTATTAGATAAGAGCAATTTCATCTTTTATTTTTTTTCCATAAAAAACAAACTAAAAAGAATTAAAAAAAAACAAAAAAGAACGAACAAAGACGGAAGGGAGGGCTCCCTCCTGCCCGTGGCCCCACCCCATAGCTAGTGGGGCGATAATGATGGCCGGAGGAGTCGCCAGCACCTGGGCAAGGGTCGACGACCCTCGTTGACTGGAGGCAAGGCCCTTGCTAGAGGCTAGAGAGGGCAATGACCATCTCCCAAATCTAGGCGAGGATTGCCCACCCTCACCTTAGCCTAGATGAGGGTCAGTGACCCTCAGTGCCCAAGTTTAGGGAAGCTTGGCGAGGGCCATTAGTGCCTACGTGAGAGCCGGCAACCCTCTCCCAAGCTAGGGCAAGGGCAGGCCACCCTTGCCCAGATTGGGAGAGGGTCGCCACCCTCTCCTACCTTTGGCGAGGGCTTGTTGGCCTTTGCCTCTGGTAGGCAAGGGTCATTAGCCCTCACACAAGTGCCAGCAACCCCACCAACTAGTGTTGCAACCCCATCGGTGATGGGGTAGCAGCCACAAGCACGTGGAGCCCCTATTTTATTTTTTTTAAGTTTAAGCTTTTTAAATTTTTATCTAATTTAATTTAAATATAAATTGTGTTTTTGACGAAAATACCTTTGGTCAACCAGAATTTTTTGTCGTCCGTAAGCCGGTGAGGCGAGGCCCTTATTTGAGACTAATATAGTCACTTCAGGCCATTATTTAAAATAAGATTTACTTCGGCTCCTTATTTGAGAAAATGAGTTCACTTCGGGCCTTTATTTTGGAATTTTCCCTTCCTTTTATAACAACTTATCCATCTTTCATCCCTCCTATCTCAAAGCTTACTTTCTTAGTATTTTTTTTATTTATTTCATTAGCCTAAAAATATATATTGAGTCTCTAGATTTACTATATAAAAAAAAATTCCATTATTATTGGAGAGATGCTTTGACACAGAATAGTAAGACATTATTAGAGTGTTCACAAAAAATGCAAAAACATTGACTTTAAAAAGTTACGCACAATGAAGCATCTTGACATTGTTCGTAAACACTTCTCAAATGATATTAATTTTTGTCAATCTAAAATAATAAAATTTCACTGGTATTTTACAAAAATTCTAATTTTATGCAAAGCTTTGATAAAATTAGATTATATCTGTTGAAGTTTCATGAACGAGAACATAACTATGATTTTTCTTGGAAAAGCTTTGAAGAGGTTTTTTTTTTTTTTGGTTTCATCCAATCATTCCATAACATGTATATGTATATAATAGACAACTGATAAAATTAATTTGATGGCGACAACGAAAATGTAAAAGTCTATAAATACGTGATTGGGTTAAAAAGTTATCCATGTAATTTTTTTCTAGATTTTACTGGACAATCCATAAATATGCTCGACAATGTAGAAAATAATTAGGTTTCTTCACAATTTCTCTTTTTGGCAAAACTAATCTTTATGGAAGTGAAATCTAAAAATAAAAAGGAACATAATGCCTTCAATATATATGGGATATCCACAATAAACAAGAATAAAACTTGTGATGTTCTTAGTTATGGTAGTTAAATTTTACATAAGAATAGAAAAACTAACAAAAGAAGGAAAGTAAATAATTTGAAGGCTACCACTTTAAATTACGGTTGAATAATTAAGGGCAACGTTATTTCTTTAATGAAAATAGGGTGGATTTAGTCATACAAGAAATGAAAATAGCGCCACCCTCAACATGTAAGACTTATCTTTTCAGTCGGCAATATGTAAGGCATCAATGAATATCTACCTTTTGTTTTATCCAGCTATTCAATTTTTTTACGACAAAAGCCAGACCTCCACACGAAACTATCGTTGTTATCACCAAACGACAAAGAAATGAAAACTTGTAGTGACTAAATGATCATGTCTAGTACCCGACGTGGGTGGTCTGTTTATCTTGTGCGTGAAAAGTGACCCACTATGCCCCGCTCAAAAAAATGAAAAGGAAGATCATCGGATGGTGCGAAACAATCGAAAGATTTACACCATCACATATCATGTCTTAATCAAAACTGAAATATTGAACGATATTCTTACGGTAGACTATCTTTTATCGGACATCAAATTTTGTACCAAATTGAAGGAAATGAAACCAATGAACATATGAATGGACCGATGTCATCATACAAATTAGTACCCATGCCCTGCATTGTACGTTTCTGAGGCTAAATGAGTCAACAAAAAATTCAGGACAAAAAACCAGTGTAATCATATAAATCACACTGCCAACTATGATAGTTTTGCTTTTGTGGGCAAAGTGCAAATTACAATATTTGGTGGCGTATAATACCAGAGGAGAACTTCATTCCCTCAATGAATGTAAATCCACTAGCACTTGCTTTTATGGAATTTATAACTAATCTAACTCAAATTCTAATCTTCCCCCAAACAAATTACCTTACCTCAAATAGAGTTTGACGCCGCTAGTGTTCATTCTATATTTAAAAAAAAAAAAAATCCTTATCCTAATTCCGGGATAAGTACACTAATGGTGCCATAAGTTGTGTACGGCGCTCACTTTGGTGCCAAAAGTTTCCGTCGGATCACTTAAGTGCCAAATCGGAGGAAAACGCTCACTTTGGTGCCACCGTAAAGATTCGGCCAAAATGATTTTTTTTTAAAAAAAAAAAAAAATCGATAAGCCTTTTAAATGACGTGTTTCGGTCCTCCTTAAGAAAACGACGTCGTTTTTCCGTCCTACGTGGATGGCTTCATGGAAACGACGCCGTTTAGCTCACATGGGAAAAATTAGGGTTTCCGTCGTTGCCGGCCGTCGCTCGGCCATCGCCGCTGCTCGGCCACCGTCGCTCAGCCACCATTGTAGTTGCTCAACCAGGTGAGCGAGGAGAGCTGAGATTGTTGCAGGAAAAATCGAAGGCGAGGGCGGAGGAGGAGGGAGGAAAGAAGATGGGTCGAAGGGCTCAGTGCGCTTATTCTTCTGCTGGTGTGTTCTTTGGTGTCGTTGGCGGTGTGCTGCCGGTGTTGTTGCTGGTGCCGTGCCGGTGCCGTTGCTGGTGTGGGTATTTGAGGAAGAAGAAGACACAAAGACGAGCTTCCCTCTCTCTCAATTTGGGGATTAGGGTTTCAAAGTTGGAAAGATGCCAAACGGCATCGTTTTGGTGTTTGGATGCTGACTCAACTCTCCGACGAGCCACGTCGGCGTCAAAATTAATAAAAAAGGCCACGTCGGATTTCCGGCCAATTTCGTCGGAGTTGGCACCAAAGTGAGCGTTTTCAAATTTTTTTGGCACTTAAGTGATCCGACGGAAACTTTTGGCACCAAAGTGAGCGCCGTACACAACTTATGGCACCATTAGTGTACTTATCCCCCTAATTCCTACAATAAACTACCAAACAATCGCTTATATCTTGATACAAACATTTATCCGAGTGAAAATTTCAAATTAAGGCTTGAAGTGCTCTCAATTTCTCAAATAAGAGTCTAAAGTGAATCTTGTTTCAAATAAGAGTATAAAATACTCTCATTTTCTCAAATAAAGGTTTTAAATGAACCTCATTTCAGATAAAAGTCTGAAGATGTCATGTCTATCTCAAAGAAAACATAACCTCACTGATTTGATTAAGGGCATTTTAAGTAATTTACATTTCTTGTTTTCTTCCCATTTTTCTTTCTTTTTCCCTTTTTCCATAAAAAGAAATTTTTTAAAAAAAGAAAAAAGATTAAAAACTTTAAAAAGAAAAAGAAAACACAAATTAAAAATAAAAAATAAAAAAGAAACATGTGGATGGTTGGGGCCAAACCTCACACCTTTGACCACCACCCGTTGCTAGTGGGGCATTGGCCATGGCTAGCAGGGTTGTCGACGCCTCGGCAATGGCCAGCAACCTTGCCAAAATCGAGAGAGGGTTAAAGCCCTCCCCAAGACCAAGGCGTGGGCGACAGAGGGTCATGGCCCTCGTCTTTGATTGGTCCAAGA